>PGWS01038756.1:0-59198 GCA_002896235.1 Cicer reticulatum
GAATCCAAAGTATTTACACAACAACAGATATACATGGAACTCTGTCATAATCAGTGTCCATACTGACAATATTATAAAGTCAGTTTCCAAATCAAAATAACGTAATCCAAAAGAGAGACATATGTTCCCCTATGTCATCCTAATCTGATCATTCTAACAAAAAACTATAGCTATACACCCTGAGTGATCTCCACGCGCCCCGTAAGATCCTCTAACATAGCTCTCAGTCATGCATTCCCCTCTACATCCCCATCCATCAGGTACTAACCGGTAGGATATGGTCTTGGCTCTCATCTGAGGGCAAAGCCCAGATTCCACAATAGTTGTAAAGGGTCACCAAACGAAATTAACAATTAACACATAACATTTAAGTTTTTAAATGCACAAAATAACCTTTCAACTTAGCATGCACCTTAAAAGGGTTTTCCATATGCTAAAGTTCATATAACACATGCCCAAATAATCATGAAAACAAAATAAAGTTCTCAATCCATCAAGTAATACATAACTAACCAAGACACTGATAAATCCAATGAGCAATCTGTTATCTACCAAAATAGATTCTACTAAGCCAATCGATTCCCAATCGAGTTCCTGAAGCGTTTTAGTGAAATTTGAATGATGGGCCTTAATTCAATCGATGGGCAATCGATTGACAGGATAGGCTAGCCCCTGACTTAAATGCCAATCGATTTTCCAATCGATTTTTGTCAGTTTTGTGAATTCCTGCATGGCCAAATCGATTGGGAATCGATTTTTATAAATAGTTGAGCCCCTGTAACTTTCCCAAATCGATTGGGAAATCGTAACCCCTGTAACTTCCCAAAATCGATTGGGAAATCGATTTCCCTGCTTATCCTTCCCAAAAATAACATAAACTAATCAATCACATCACACAACTCCCAAATCTTAACACTAGCATTCCCACACAATCACCACGACAAATTGGGTTTGAAATAGTTTTACACAATCCATCACACTTACACACGATAATTCAATACATAACACTTAGGCAATTCCAACACAATTACCATGCCAACTGAGTTTTGAAATAGTTTACAATCAGTCACCTTACACACAAAATCAGACATAACACCTCAATCATAACTTGATTCAAACACGACTCGTGTGCCAAGCACCTAATGCGATGCGTATATGCCAAAATGCACGGAATTCGGAACTTCCAAACCAAAACCCTCCTCGAAGGGGCCGTAATCATAATTTGTATCCGCCTATCGCAGGGCCAAGTACCAATTACCGAGGTGCCACCTATCACGGGTCTGCACGATTTACTAAAAAGCGTAAACCATAAACGTATGCCTGCCTATCACGGGCCTGTATCATTTACCGAGGTGCCACCTATCACGGGTCTACAGGTTTACTAAAAAGAACGTAAGTTGTAAATGTACCGCCTATGACAGGCCAAAGTACTATTTATCAATGTGCCACCTATCCCGGTCTGCACAATTTACAACAAAAAAGCGAAAACCATAAACGTACTGCCTATCACGGGCCGTACCGTTTATCGAGGTGCCACCTATCACGGGTCTGCACGGTTTTCAAAAATGTAAATCATAAATGTACCGCCTATCACAGGCCAAAGTACTATTTATCAAGGTGCCACCCTATCACGGGTCTGCACGATTTACAAAAAGAATGAAAAATGCATGAGCATATACTGACTCATCCACAACATCGTAAGCAAATACAAATATTAAAAGATTCCCCATTTTAATAACTCATTTAACTTAAACGATTTTCACAACAAACATTAAGCAACAAAAATATTAAGAGATTCCCCATTCTTAATACTCTTTTGACTTAAACGATTTCAAAACAAACATTAAGTAAACAGAAATATTAAGAGATTCCCCATTCTTAATACTCTTTTAACTTAAACGATTTTTCAAAACAAACATAAATTTCATTTCTCGTTTAACACAGAATCCAACCATACACACAAACAAATTCATCAAGTTATTAATTATTCAAAACACGTCATTAATTCAACAAGACATTAAGAGATCTCCAGTTCCAATACTCATCTAATTCCAATTCCTCACACACAAACTTCAAACATATTATCCAACGAATTTCATCAGTATTAATCACATGAAACACGTCAAATTCCATCTCTCACACGAATCAACACAATTTCATAAGCATTGAATTATACACGCTCAAATCATCATTTACGTCAAAATCATAACACCAACTTTTAAATTCATTTTCCGAAACATTCAATCAATATCAACCAAACCTAGCTTAAAGATTTTACCCATAGAACCTTAGATTCCATTTTACCCAAATAAATACTAGATCCAACCCTAAAAAATCTTTTTCACACACAACCACAGATAAGTCCTAAATGCAAACTAAAAGTTTGGAAAGTGCCCTTTAACTTCACGTTAGCTTTAAAACGTCGTTAGGTCCTGTGCGAGAGAGTAATATTCCGGTAAAATCTCCGCCATCGCAATATCACACTCGACAGGGTTGTTTCCTCTAGCCATCTCGTTAAGTCAGGTGAGTTTGAGAGCAACTCCTTACCTAATTTATTCGGCGCGAGAAACGACGAAGCATCGATTCTAGAAATGAACGGGGAGGTTTGTGTTTGACGGTTTTGAAATCCTCAACAACCGTTTTTCTTCGTTTTCAAAATCAAAGAGGAAGAGTGAAGTTGAGAATTCCTTGTCTTATCAACCCACCAAGCTTGGGTTTCTAATCTTGAGAAAAGGAAGCAACAAAAATGAAAATGGGAAGAAGAAGGAAGAATGGGGTCACGCGAGGCAGTAGAGGAAGAAGTATGGAATTGTGATTTTCTTTCTTCCCTTTTCCTTTCTTTTCTTTTCCTTCCTTCTATTTCTTTTACTTTCTATTTTCCTTTTCTTCTTCTTTTCCTTCCTTTTCCTTTCCCACTATATTCATATCCATTTATATATATTATAAAATTAACAAATATCTCAAATATCTAGATATTTGTTAATTTACCATTTCACCCATAACGCATTAAATTCTTCGTAAAGATTCCACCGCAGTTAATTTAATTATCATCCGACGAGTATTCCTAATCGGCATCAATATTCTTTTGATCATATAAACTCTAAAATATTAAAACTTGGCTAAAAAGCCCTCGAGCCAATATCCAAAATACACAAAAAACATAAGTATACTTTAAAATATGGGTCTACATTCATGTTTTGTTGGTAGATAAAGTATTGATTAAATCTTAATCAAATATTAATTAAATCTTCTTCAAATTGATCATATCTGACCATATTTCTTTTCAACTAGGTCAAATATTATCTTTCAATTATAATTTTAATCAAAACCTATTTTGGATTTTCATCAACTATAATTTTGAATCAAATCTTGTTTATATTTTCTTCAATTATAAATTTGAATCAGATCTATTTAGATTTTCTTCAAAAAAACATGAATCTTCTTCATACTCTTTGGAGTCCAAATATTGTCTCATAAAATACTTTTTTTAACAATTAAAACTCTAAATGTAAACTGTAACAACCCATTTTTTTAAACAAAATCATAAAACAAAGAAAAAGAGGAAGAAATACTCGGATAAATATTTAGTCGTAACACACAACGACAAAAGTCAACAGTATTTACAAGCAGCGAAATATGTTTTTTGAAATAAAAATCAAAAGTTTTAAACATCAAAATACATCGGGCATGAGGCATATCAGACATGGCTCATACCCCTGAGGTATTCTCGGGCAGACACCTGCACAAAAGCACTGCCCCAAGAATTAAACTCCCCCATGTCAATCAAAAGTGGTATAGTGGACCCATCAAAATAAAAAGTCTTACTGACAATATGCAGTAATATGGTACAGTCTTCCAAATTGAAATAAATACGTACACCAAGAAAGACATATATCCCTATACAACCATCTAATCTGATCATTCTTCAAAAAGCTATATACAACCCGGGTGATCTCCACGCGCCCCGCAAGATCGTTCTACACACACAATGGTCAGGTATGTCTAACTAGTGTCCATCTCTAGGGTACTACTCAGTAGGATGATCTTGGTTCTCATCTGAGGGCAAAGCCTAGATTTTCCACAATAATCGTAAAGGTCACCAACCGAAATTAACAAATACACTGAGCATTCATTAAATTTTAAATGCACAAAAATAACCTTTCATCTTAGCATTCACTTGAAAGGGTTTTCGTATGCTAGACATTCATAATCAAAGTTGAAAAATCGGAAATTTTAAACAAAACTGCACTGTCTGTATTCGAATACAGCCATTATCCTTGATATTCGAATACATTGCTGTTTTCAGAAGTCAGTAGCAATAAACAGGACATCTATATTCGACTATAAGCTCTTGTATTTCGACTACACTGCTGTTTCAATGTCAGTAGCTAAATCAGAAACATCTGTATTCGAATACAACCTTCTTGTATTCGAATACATCAACAAAAAACAACAGAAAACAACAAAAACAACATAAATCCGCTTTTAAAAGGGTTTCACAATCAATCAACACTTACACTCAAATCCAAACAATCTCACTTACTAATTAGATGCATATCACAACCACAAATGAGCATACATATACAATCATCACATATACATATCGCCAAACATGACTCGCATGCCAAAACACCCTAAATGTAATGGGTAAACCCTGCCTCCGGAATCCGATACCAAAACCCTACCTCAAAGGGCCGTAAATCATAATTTTGGTACCCACTACATCATATTGGCCAAATACTAATTATCCCAAAGTGCCACTATCACGGTTCGCATGATTTACTAAAAAGCATAAATTCATAAACAGTAGTCCACCTATATACAAACAGATACTGTTTAAACCGAGGTGTCACCTATCACGGATCAACACGATTTACAAAAAATCGTAAATGTACCGCCTATCACAGACCACTACTGTTTATCGAGGTGCCACCTATCACGGGTTAACACGATAAGATGAACCAACAAATTACATGGCATCATCTCGTGGCCCATCACGGTCACCACTATCACCATGGTACCATCGCGGTCACCATGTACTATGAAATGCATGAGCATACTCTGACTCTTTCGACAACAATCATTAAGTAAATGTAGATATTAAAAGATTTCCCATTTTTAATACTCAGTTAACACGAATGATTTTCAAATTCACACAGAGCATACTCAAACATTTATTTTCCACCACCACACATAATAATTAAATCCACAATTCACATTAACTTTGATCAATTCAAATTCCACAAAAACCACACCAAGCTCAATCAACAATCATCCAAATATTTCCACAACTTTAAAACATAAACCACACCAAATTAGTTTTCACAACCACACCAAGCTCAATGGTCAATAACCCAATATTTCCACAACTTTCAATCATAAATCACCAAAATTAGTTTTTCACAAAACCACACAAGCTCCAATCAACAATCACCAAAATATTCCACAACTTTCAAACATAAATCACGCCAAATTTAGTTTTCAAAACCACACCTCAGACACATCAAATTTAATTTCATCAAAACACACATAAATGCATTAAATTCCTTTTCACAAAACCACACATCCATTCACAAAATTCCAACTCCATAAATACACATATAGCATCCTATATGCAAGATAAGTTGGATGAAGCCCTTCCCTCCGATTAAATTCTAATTATGTATTTGGGGCTTTTTAGCCAATTTTATGACATTTTGTGAGTTAAATGCCCAAAAATATCTTTTTGAAGACCCGATTAAAATTATTCGTCGATGAATAATTTTATTTAATTATGGTGAATCTTTTGTCGAAGAAAAAAATTTCTGAGATGCAACATTTTTCAGAAAAATTCATCTGTCCATTGAATTGCAGCGAAAGTAGATATTTTTTTGAAAAAGTGGTTTGTGATGTGATGTGAGGTGAGAGGCGTAATGATGTTTTTTTATAAAAATGTCTAGATATTTATAAATATCTAGATATTTGTTTAGATATTTATTATTATTATTTTTATATATATATATAATTATGTGTAATTTAGTGGAATTTAAATTTAATGTGATTATGTGTAATTTAGTGGAATTTAATGTGATTATGTGTAATTTAAATTTGAGGTGTGGTTTGTGGTGATTCAAGTTTGGTGTGATTTATATGTTCATAATTATTATTATGAATTTTTGAGATGTGATTTATTTGCGGATTTTGTGGAAAATGAATTGATGAAATTTGGTGGGTTAGGTGTAAAAATATGGAGTTTTGAAATTGGGTGAGTTATGTTTGAATTGTTTGAAATTTAATTGAGGTACTATATGTGTGTTGTGGAATTGAATTGATTGTTGTTGGTGTGAATTGGCGGTAATTAAATTTGATGTGTTTGAGTTACGTAATAAGTTATTTTCAAATAAATGAGTTTGAACTGAAGTTGAAATTTTACAAAAAATTTTAGAGTTGTTAAAGTTGTGAAAAAATTCAAATTTTAACTTAGTTAAAGAGTTTGAGAAAAAAGATATATTGAAATTAACAATCGTTAGAGTTTAAAATGTTACTCTTTTAATTACTCTTTCATTGAGTTTAAAAAGAAAAAAAAGGGGTTTAGAGTATTTTATTAACTCAAAAAATTTCGGTGCTTTAATAGTCGAGTATGTGTATGTGAAATATTTATTTTTTTTAGTTTTAACTAAATAATATAGATTATTTGGTTTTAAAAGTTTGGTGTGTGAGAAAGATTTAATTTTAGGAATTTTGTTGTGTGTGGATTAATTTTATTGTGAACAAATTGTTATAAATATTTATGTTTATGTAGTTAGCTCCTTGAGTCTCGAAAAGGAATCGAGACCGTTGGCACCGAGTTAGCGGTGGGGAGAACTCTGATATATTAATGTTTGTTATGGTGATTTATGGTTGAAAATTTGGAGATTGAATATGGGTGATTAATGTTTGGAAATTTTGGTGATTCATGTTTGGTGAAATTAATGTGTTCATAATTAATATTATGAATTTTTTTAGAAGAAGTTTATGTGTGGTTTGGTGGAAAATGAATTTAATTCAATTTATGTGTGGATTGGATTTGGAGATGTGATTTATGTGTATTTGTGGAAATTAAAGTTAGTGTGAATAATTATGTTTGAGTATGCTCTGTGTTGTATCTGAAAAATCATTAGTGTTAAATGAGTATTAAAAATGGGGAATCTTTTAATAGTTTCATTTACTTAATGATTGTGGTGAAAAGAGTCAGAGTATGCTCATGCATTTCATAGTACATGGTGACAACGATGGGGCCATGGTGATAGTGGTGACCGTGATGGGCCACGGGATGATGCCATGTGAATTGTTGGTTCATCTTATCCTTGCGGGGATTGTCGCGTCGTGCTGATCTGTGAGAGATTGCACTCTAGAATGTGCTGATTTGTGAGCGATTGCACTCTAGAAAATTGTGTTGGTCTGTGAGCGACTGCACTCTTGTATGTCGTGCTGGTCTGTGAGAGACTGCACGCTAGTAAATCATGCTGATCCGTGAGAGATTGCACCTCGGTAATTAGTACTGGTCTGTGAGAGGCTGTACAATTATGATTTATGCCCCTCGAGGAGGGTTTTGGTTTAGAATTCCGGAATCATGCATTTTGGCATATACGCATTGCATTAGGGTGCTTGGCACGCGAGTCATGTTTGTTATACTATGATGATTGTATATACATATTCGGTTGTTGTTGTGATTTGTCGTAATTGCTTTGAGGTGTGAAGTTGGGTTGATTAAGTTTTGATGTATTTATGTGTTCATAATTGATTTAATGAATATTCGATGTGTGATTGAGGTGTGAATTTGTGGAGATTAATTTGGTGTTAGTTATGTGTTCATAATTGATAATATTAATGTTTGAAGTGTTGATTGATTTAGAGCCATTTTAGAATTGAAAATCTGCATTTTCTCAATTGTATTTGGCTACGACAATGCAGGTTGTCAAAACATCATTTTTCAACATTGTTTATGCATTTTTGGACATATGAAAACCCTTTCGAGGAGTATGCTAAGACGAAAGGTTCTTTTGAGCATTTGAAAATATAAGAATTTTGCTATGTGATATTTGTTAATTTCAGTTGGTGACCTTTACAATTATTGTGGAAATCTGGGCTTTGCCCTCAGATGAGAACCAGGATCATCCTATCGGTCAGTACCCTGGAGATGGGAAAGTAGTTAGTCATACCCGACTGAAGCTATGTCAGAAGGATCTTGCGGGGCGCGTGGAGATCACCCAGGTTGTATAGCTTTTTGTAGCATGATCAGAGTAGAGGGTTGTATAGGGTTTAATTGTCTTTCTTTTGTGGATGTAATTATTTCAATTTGAAAGACTGTACCTATACCTCATATTGTCAACTTGACTTTTATTTTGATGGGTCCTTGTACCATTTTTTTGATGCGACGTGGGGAAGTTAAAATTCTTGGGGCAGTGTTTTTGTACAGGTGTCTGCCGAGAATACTCCAGGGGTATGAGCTATGTCTGATAGGTCTCATAGCCCTGATGTATTTTGTCGTGTAAATACTTTGGGTTTGTATTTCAAAAACTATTTTCGTTGCTTGTAAATATTGTTGGCTTTTGTTGTTATGTTACGACTTAAATATTTCATCCAAAAGTATTTTCTTTTTTTTAAAAAAAAATACACTCGCACTGTTAAAAACCTGGGTGTTACAGGTTTCCTTTCTTGAAGCAAAAGAAGCAAAAGAAACAAAAGAAACCAAAGAAGAAGACAAAACTTAAATTAGAATTTAAAACTATGGGTCTTACATAAACCAACTTGATTCCAACAATCTCCCTATTTTTTATGACGACAAAACTTGTATTTTTTATAACAACTTTTTTTTATATTTCTTTACCCCCCCTAACTTAGGGCTCCCACTAAGTCTTAGTATCCTTTTCTCCCCACATTATCAAATATATTTCTCTCCCTTTTGTCATTATTAAAAAAAAAATTGAAAATGAGATACTTTTTTTCATTTTTTTTTGTTTTTTGTTTTTGAATAAAATGAATATAACATAATACAAGAAAATATAAAAACTAATTTAAAACTAAACTACTTTAAAGTTATCACAACATCAATCAGGTATGAAGGTAAGGTTTAGGTTTTTCTTGAAGAAGTCAAACCTATCTTCAGGTAGTGGTTTGGTGAGCAAAGTTCCTAAAGAAATGGTGTTTGATCTCTATGTGTTTAACTCTAGAATGTAGGATAGGGTTTTCGGTTAGACAAACGGCAGGAATGTTATCCCAATAGATGAGAACGTTGGATTCTAGGATTTTGTAGTCTTCAAGTTGATACTTCATTTAAAGTAGTTGAGAACTACAACCAGTTGTTGAAATGTACTCTGCTATGTTGTTGACATTGCAATGGTATTTTATCTCTTACTTGACCAGGATATTAAGTTGTTACCTAATATGAACTTCCATTCAGATCTTCCTTATGACTTTTCTTGACTGATTCTAACTTGATCAGATTCATCCTCTAAAGATTTTTCATCTTCTAATTTGCCTGTATCTACTTCCTCTGGTTCTAGTAAACCTGCAATATCCTCAACTTGCTTTGACTTTTTAAGGTCAAGCTATTTGTCAAATAACATAATATAAATCAGATAATTGAAGAATAAAATCAATACAACCAAAATATCAGTGATGTTTCTGGTGGTTTCTATCTGTTCCTAAAATCCAAACTTGTATGCTACATCTGCTGAAGTGTTCAAATTATGTGGATCTCCTTGTTCCTCTAAATTTTTTAGAACCTGCAAAATACTCATCTGGATTTGGTATTTAAGATCATGCTTCTTGTTATTACAATAAACATAATATCAAACAATAATTAAATTTAAAGAAAGATATCACCTATATTTAACAATTTCAGTTTCCCTCTAAAATTCCTCTTAGTTCTTCTTTTCTAGTTTTCAGAAATTGAGTTTGCATATTCTCTAATTAGATAGTCTGGATGAAGGAATTTGAATTCCCATCCAGGTTTGTAGTCTTGATGAATTTGATTGGAGTGTTCAAAGAGGTCTTCTGATTTAGATTGTTCATTTGACACTTCTATTTTGCTGATCTATCGGGTTCCTCAAGTAATTTTGGAACTGATTGTAATTTTGATTCTTCGGGTAGTTTTGGTTATGTTGATATGTGTGATTTCTCTTCCAGTTTTGATTTTGTTGATATGTTTGATTTCTCTGCCACTTTTGATTCTATTGATAGTCCAAATTTTTCTAATATTTCTAGTTCATCATATGGTTTTGGTTCTTATAGGTATTGTGCTGACCATTCCTTCTTCCACCATAGTCAGTTGGCTCATGTTTGGTAGGTCTTGGAACATAGACCTTTTTTGCTTCATATAATGCAAGCATCCACTGACCAGACACCATGACTGGTGTTACAATTTGATTGCTTAAAACATCTGCAACATAAACAACTTTATCCTTTGGTACCCAAATCTAGTTGGGTCATGGTTTGTTAGATCTTAAAGATTTCTTGTATTTCCATGTGGTTAGAATAGGACAAGATTTTTAGTGTGATCTTTCTTATAGAAAATAGTACATAAATCATCAAAGAGAATAAACTTAGATTCAATTACTTTTTCTTGAAACCAACCATTCCTACTAACCCCATAAATCATAGATGCATACTTGCTTCTTTCCATACCATTATCAAGAAAATCTTGAAATACTTCTTCATGCTTATCAGAGTTACATGTGGTATTTTCAATGGATGTTGAACTATAATTACTTTTCAGAGTTAGATTTTCAGCCTTAAGTTCAGCAATACCAGTTTTTCAGATTTGCATTTTCTATTTTAAGTTCAACAAAATCAGTTTTCAGAGTTGCATTATCTATGTTAAGTTTAGTAATATCAGTTTTCAGATTTGCATTCTCTATTTTATGTTCAGAGTAATATCAGTTTTGATATTTGCATTTTCTGTTTTAAATTCAACACTTTGATTCTTTAAAACATTAACTTTTTCAGCTAGATTTGTATTTTCTTTCCTAAGTGTTTTCAATTTTAAAGTAAATTTGTTTTCAGAAGCAGCAAACTATGAAATCATAAATAATTTGACACATATATTTATCCTAGTTCACCACTAACTTGGCTACATCCAGTCCCCTCATTCAGAAGGCTTTAATTCACAAATTCAAATATCTTGAATTACAAAGCACCTAACCCTCCAAGTGAGTCTTCCCAAATAGCCTAACAACTCCAGAATTTTGAGGAACTAACTGTTAAGACAAACTCCAAATTAAAGTTTTGATGAAAATAAACAAAGGTTAATTAAGAATGTTAATTATGATTCTAAAATGTTATGTTAATTTAACGTGTGCTTTTGAGTGAGTTAATTCAAAGATAGGAATTAAGCAAAGCAAAGTAATCAGATAAAAACTGAACACATAAAGAAACAAGAACATTCTAGACAAAACAAAGAATGTTCTCCAGGATCAAGACTGATCATCACAACCTCAACATCAATCAATCTCCATTAGTTCAAAGAAGATTATGCCTCTGAAGTTCATGCTAATGTTATAAGTACTTGATAAGGATCTAGTAGGATCTATTCTAATCAAAGAAAGCATTCGAATCACTAAGATAAAAGGTCATGAACCAAGCAATTTAAAATAGGACTGAACCTTCTCCAGCTTAATTGTCAAGAAAATGAATCAATCTTAATATGTACAAGACATCCATATTAATCAAGAATTCATCCAGAATGATCAAGACTGACACTCCAAATTGATTATCAATATCCACAATTCTGCAGAAGTTCATTATCAATCTCCATAATTGTGCTGAAGTTCATCATCATTCTCCAAACTATTTTGACATAATCAAATCTCCAGATCAAAGAAAAATCATCAACAAATATATCTGAAGTATAAAGGATCATTAAACACGATAAATCTAATCAAGAACGAAGAAAAACGCCCATTCAAACAGATTTCACAAAGTGTTCAAAGGCTAGTTTTATTAATATATATTGGTTTTGGTCAAAGCTGACAGAGCACTACCAACAGCTCTTTCGACCATTTTTAACTGCTCCAAAACTCCTATAAAAGAAAGGTCAATACTCAGGGAAATTGCAGAAGTTAAACTGTTGTCAAGTCTCACAAATCATTCACATACTTGAAATTCTCACTTTCTCAAGAAGGATTCAGTTTTGGTTATATATCATACTCTGTTATTATTGTATTGAATTCTTTGTAAATAATCGAATCTCAAACAAGAGTTGGAACATCTCAGATTCTATCAAAACAATCTCATCATTATTATAAAACTCAAACTATAAGAGTTTAGTATAGTTTGAATAGATTGTAAGAAATCCTATCAAGGTTGATAGGTGATGTGATCGAATCTCTTTCTAGGTGGAAAGAAATAAAGATTGTAACATATCAAGGTTGATCTGAACTATCTCGTTATTTACTAAGCCTGATTAATCACTAAAGTTAAAAAACATAAACTGCATTTCTATTTTTAAGCTAACCAAGAATGTTCTTTGTTTTTTTGGTAAAAACCAAGAACGTTCTCCGTTTTCTGTTTTCTTAACCAAGATCGTTCTTGAGTTAAATCCTTAAGTTTTTTAGGAATTTTTAAATAGGAACATTTACAATTCAAACTCCCCTTCCTTGTAAATCGACATTGCTACTTCAATTGGCATCAGAGCACTGTCTCTAGAAAGATTAAAACACCTAACAAGTGCTAGATAGAAGATCTAGAAGAATATATGTCAAAAGCAAAATACATTGTTGAAGGAGGATCTTGAAATAGACCACCTTATTTTGATGGATCTGATTATTATTTCTAGAAGAATATGATGTAGTTGTTTCTGAAATCTCAAGATACAAGGATGTGGCGCATCATTACAAATGGATATTTCATACCAAGAGTTGATCAAAATGATTCAACCTCTGTTGTGAAGAAAGAAGCAGACTAGACAACTGGTGATAAAATTAAGGTACTCCTAAACTCTAAAGCTCAATTATTCTTATCTTGTGCTTTGAGCAGGGAAGAAAGTGAAAGAGTCAATGAATGCACAACGGCTAAAGAAGTATGGGATACACTACAAACTCATCATAAAAGAACAAGCCATGTCAAAGAAACAAGAATAAACATTGGCATAAGGAAATTCGAAATGCTCGAGACGGAAGAAGGAGAAACTATTGATGAAATGTACTCAAGGTTCACAACAATAGTGAATGAAATGCGTTTTCTTGGAAAAGCTTACTCAGTACAAGAAAGAGTAAGAAAAATCACGAGGTGTCTTCTAATCATATGGAGACCAATGGTAACAGCTATAAGTCAGGCCAAGAACCTTGAATTACTTCCCCTGGAGTATTGCTGCAAGAAGACAACCCAGTCAAGAAAGGAAAGGCAATAGCTCTAAAGGCATCTCAAGAAAGCATCACAGTACAAACAAAGGAGAAACCAGAAAAAACTGAGCAAGAAGATGCTGATGAAGAAATTGCTCTTCTCACCAGAAGGATACAGAGAATGATGAGAAGAAGAGATCAAATCAAAAAGGGATTTCAAAACAAAAATCCCAAAATTTAAATGGACAAGAGCCAAGTCACATTCTTTGGATGTAATAAATTAGGACATTACAAATCATATTGTCCCTTAAACAAAAAACCACCAAAACGATTTCCTTTCAAAAAGAAATCAATGATGGCCACGTGGGATGATTTAGAAGAATCAGAAACAGAAGAAGGTGAGGAAGCCAACATATGCTTGATGGCAAAGACAGAAGAAGATGAGGTAACAAATTTTGAACCTTGCTATTTATGTGAACACATGAGAAAAGAATTTGATAACTTGTTAAATGATTCAAACCTTCTTATTCAAAAATGTAGTTCTTTAAAAGAATAATTTCATAAAGAAAAAGAAAAAGCTCAAGCTAGGAATAATTTTCTCAAAAATATCATTCAAGAACTAAAAGAAACACAACAACAAAATTTTGAAAGTCAAAAAGGCCAAGAACATTCTGCAATGAAAATGGAGACGTTTTCCTTAAAATTGAAAATGAACTTCTTAAAAATGACTTGTTAAATTTTATTAAAGCCATTGAAATGTTTCAAAAAATCATGGGATCTCAAGTAGGAACCTTTGATAAAGCTGGTCATGGTTTTAACCAAACTCAAAAAAAAAAATGTATGAAAACATTTTTGTTCCAGAAAGAAAGGAAGAAAAATGTAAAACTAGATGCTCATATTGTAAAAAACTTGGACATCTAGAATTTGCTTGCTACTTTTAAAAAATAGATGAAAAGATTAAAGGAAAAAGGCTTTTTAAAGGGAATGGTCATTTTGCAAATAAAGCTAAACCAGTTTTGAAAAATCTGTAAGAAGGATTTTCAAAATGGAGACTGTTCTGAAACAAAAGCTGAACTTTCTCCAAAAAATCTTGAAAAATGAAAATGATATGGAACTACTTCAAAATCAAGATTAAAACCTTTTAAAACCTAGATTACAAAATCAATTTCAAGATCAACAATTAAATGTTCACATTGTCTCAAAACGGGTCATGAAAAATCAATATGTTATTTTAAGAGGAAAGAACATTTTAAAACTAACTCTCAAGGACCCAAGACAAAATGGGTACCTAAGGTTGAGATAACATCTTATGCAGTTTGGATTTCCAAATGTAAAGAGAAAGCCTTGGTTCTTGGACATTGTTTGTTCAAGACACATGACATGAGATAAAAACTATTTCATGACATTCATCAAGAAAGATGGAGGATCAGTTACTTTTGGAAACAGTAATCAAGCTTAGATTAAAGGCAAATGAACTATTGGTAAGACAAACTCTGATCAAATAACTGATGTTCAATATGTTGAAGGTTTGAAACACAATCTTCTAAGCATAATTCATCTATGTGGAAATGGTTTTGAAGTTATCTTCAAACTAAGAGTATGTGAAATCAGAAAAACTGAAACTGGAGAAATTCTTTTTTTCTGGAAATAGAAAGAAAAATTTATATGTCCTATATCTTGAAGAACTACCTGATGAATCCTGTTTTATGTCAATCAATAAAGATAAATGGATATGGAATAAAAGGGACAAATATATAAGTATGAAAACAATTTCAAAAATCTCAAAACTAAATCTTGTTAGAGGATTACCCAAACTCAATTTTGATAAAGATAAAATATGCGAAGCTTGTGCAAAAGGAAAGCAAGTCAAGAGCAATTTTCATTCCAAAAACTACAAACGTAACTCTTGAATTGCTTCACATGGATCTCTTTGGGCCAATCAAAACAACAAGTTTAGGAGGAATGAAATATGGATTCGTTATGGTTGACGATTTCTCAAGATACACTTGGGTATTATTTTTAAAACAAAAAGATGATGCATTTGATGCATTTAAAATCTTTTTCAAAAAGGTACAAAATGAAAAAGAATCCAACATCATTTATGTAAGAAATGATCATGGAGGAGAATACATAAATGCCTCTTTTAAAACCTTTTTTTGATGAACTTGACATTTCTCACAATCTATCATGTGCAAGAACAATCTTGGAAGAATCTAATGTTGAAAGATATTTCTGGGATGAAGTTGTTAACACTTCTTGTTATATTTTAAACCGTGTATCCATAAGAAAAATCATCAACAAAACCCCATATGAAATCTAGAAAAATAGAAAACCAAACATTTCTTATTTTCACATTTTTGGATGTTATTGTTATATTTTGAACAACAAAGATGTTCTTGGAAAATTTTATGCAAAATCAGACAAAGCAATCTTCTTAGGTTATTCAACTGATTCTAAAGGCTATAGAGTGTTTAATCTAAGGATTAAAGTTGTAGAAATCAATATGCATATATTATTTGACGAGTTTGATGATTTGGATATGAGTAAAAAGGATGAGGAAAAAGAAATTCAAACCGGTCTGCAACAACATAACAATCTGTAGGAAACAGAGATTGATAAACAATCTCCATTTCATTTCCACCAAAAAGATGGAGAACAATTGAAGATCATCCTGAAACAAAAATAATTGGAGACACAGCTAATGGGATTCGAACAAGAAAATCATTCAAGAATTATGAAAACAACATTACAATGATATCTCAAATTGAACCAAAATCAATTAAAGAAGCCATAGTTGATCAATCTTGGATTGAGGCCATGAAGGAAGAACTGCTGCAGTTTGAGAAAAATGAGGTATGGACTTTGGTACGTGATCCACATGATCAAACAATCATTGGTACATGATGGTTTTCAGAAATAAATTAGATGAAGAAGGAAAGGTTATAAGGAACAAAGCAAGATTAGTTGCTCAAGGCTATAACCAACAAGAAGGTATAGATTACGATGAAACTTTTTCTCCAGTTGCAAGGTTATAAGCTATTCGTATACTTCTTGCATATGCATCCCATAAGCTTGTTAAGTTGTTTCAAATGGATGTTAAAAGTGCATTTTTAAATGGTTTTTTAAATGAACACGTTTATGTAAAACGACCTCCTGGATTTGAGGATCAATCAAAACCAAATCATGTTTTCAAACTTACCAAAGCTCTATATGGATTGAAACAAGCATTGAGAGCTCGGTATGATAGGTAAAGTTCATTTTTAATTAAAAATGGATTTTCAAGAGGAAAAATTGACACCACATTATTTAAGAAAACTGAGAAAAATGATTTACTTATTGTTCAAGTATACGTTGATGATATTATCTTTGGATCCACAAATGAAAAAACGTGTGAAGGATTTTCAAAACTCATGCAAAGGGAATTCGAAATGAGCATGATGAGAGAATTAAGGTATTTTCTTGGATTGCAAATTAAACAATATGAAAATGGTATTTTTATTTGTCAAGAAAAATACATTAAAGATCTGTTGATTAAATACAAAATGAATGAATCAAAAATTATGTCTACTTCCATGTATCCATCATCTTCATTAGAAAAAGATGTAAATGGAAACTTGGTTTTAGAAAAGGAATATAGAGGAATGATTGGTTCTTTGCTTTATTTAACTACTAGTATGCCTGATATAGTATTCGCAGTAGGATTAGGTGCTAGATTTCAATCAACACCAAAGGAAACTCATTTGACAGCAGTAACACAAATTTTTAGATATCTTGTTGGAACTAATAATCTTGGCCTTTGGTATATAAAAAGTTCTCTTTTTCATCTTATAGCTTATTGCGACGCTGATTACGCTGGAGATAAAATTGAAAGAAAGAGCACTAGTGGAGCATGCCAGTTCTTAGGTGAAGCATTGATAAGTTGGTCTTGTAGAAAACAAAACACAATAGCCTTATCAACCATTGAAGCTGAATATGTCTCAACAGCAAATTGTTGCTCACAAGTTCTTTGGATTAAAAATCAACTTGAAGACTTCTATGTAAGTTACTTAAGCATTCCATTTTACTGTGATAATACTAGTGCAATCCTTTTATCTAAAAATCCAATACAGCACTCTAGATCAAAAGATATTGAAATAAAGCATCATTTTATTCGTGATCATGTTAACAATAAAGGTATTGAATTAATCTTTATTGATACTCAAAATCAGCTTCCTGACATTTTCACAAAGCTCTAGTTGAGGATAGTTTCAATTTGATAAAAGAAAATTGAAAATTGTAAAAATCCCAGAAAATTCAAGTTAAATTCCGCTTCTGCAGAACACGAAAGACAATAATCAATCTCCATTTTCCAGGCATCAGTCTCCGTTTTTCAACCAACACTCTCCCCTGCGTCATCACTTTCTCTCTTGCACAGAAAAGATAAATCTTGGCATTTAATGCATGTGTCTCCTTGTCTGCAAAAGAGCATTAACACGTTGTCTAAGGCTTCCCGCCCCCAAACTTTCTTCTTCTTCCCAAGGTTCAAATAATCATTGATTTTTCTCTTCAAAATCAAAATTCTGATTGACAACCGAACCATTTCACATTCTTCATCATCTGAAAAAAAGTAACTAACACAAAACCCTTCATGCTTCTCCTCAACTCTACTCTCTCAACAATCTTTCTCCAAACACAAAATGGCGCGCACTAAAACTTCAGCACGCAAAAACGCATATCACTACTCACCATCATCATCTTCACCATCTTCAAACTCCATAAGTCGTTCACCCTCTCCACCACCAAGACCAACTCAACCGCCAATTTCATCTAATACAACAATTCAGACTATCTTTCATCTTCCCCAGAAACAAACCCTAATCTCATTAACCCAAATCTTGTGTCTACTATCCATCCACCTCTTAATACATGCCCTCTTCCAAATTCGCTCAAGTTCCTCCACACTTACGAAATCCCACAATAGCAAAAAGATGCACTATGGGTGTTCAAGCAGGCATTAGAACTTCAAATGATTCAAACACCAAACCGCCGCTCTTCATCATCCCTGATTCTGAAATGGATGAATCATCTGACACACCTCCTCACACAACTCTAACATAGAAGGAAATCACCCAAACAAAACTCATCACATAGTCCAAATCTTCATTTTCTTCCGAGCCTTCTCAATCAACTCCTCCAAACCAAAAACAGAGATTGATAAATGAAATTCTTTTTCTCTTTCAAAAAACCATCTCAGCCTTCTTCTCAATCCACCAAACCAACACCACATTCCATGAAAATAAAAATCACCATCGCCATTGCCCAATTCATAGCCAATAATAACCTCAAAAATCCACAGAGAAAGAAATCACATGCCCCTAAATAGAACCTAAGAAATGATGAAACCCCTTCTCTAGAACATTCTCCAGTCGAAGACCGTTCTCCAATTCATCAACCCTCCTTTTCACTAAACCCAAAATGTTCTCCAGTTCAAGAACGTTCTCTAGTTCATGAACCCTCTCCCTCACCAAAAACAAGACATTCTCTCACTCCAAAACGTTCTTCTTCCCCATCCTTAAAATCTTCTCCATAACCTTCTCCTCCATCCAAAAAATCCAAACTTCACGGCCCTTTCCTCATTCCTTCCAAAATCTCAAAACATTTCAAAGAAAAATGGGCTCAACGCCCTATTGGAGTTAGAAGAGTCTTTGTCTTGGAAAATCTTATTGTGGATGGAAATGCAGTTAAACATCATACTGATGTTTTAGGTTGGACTTCATTTGTGCAACCTCTTTTGCCACTCTTCCATCAGTCTCCATTTCCCCCATTCACTCGACCACAGCTGTTGCTGCCACTTCTCAACCTTCCACTCATCTCCCTACTGCTCCTCGCATGGCTAAACCATCCAACTCTGATACCGTGGCTGCATTTCAAACCATCATGGCACGCCAGCTTCAGCAGGATCAGGAGACCACCTTGTTATGAACTTGGCTGACAGAACAACTGGCTCCCAAAATGGGACTCACTCCTCCCCCATTTCATCCTGCTCCCACTCCTCAACTAGTCCTTAACCCAACAAAAACCTCTTCTTCTGAAGGATCTTCTCTGTCACTTGCAAATTAGAATCTTTTGCTCCTTTTTTTGTATAATAAAGAAGGAGAATTAAGTTGGTTTTTAATCTTTTTGTAGAAATCCTTTAATATGCTGCATCAATTAAAGGGGAGCTTTTAAGATCTTCAAAATTTAAATTAGAATCAGAATTAAAATCTAAATTAACATGCTTGTCATCATCAAAAAGGGGAGATTGTTAGGACAAACTCTCAAATTAAAGTTTTGATGAAAATTAACAAAGGTTAATTAAGAATGTTAATTATGATTCTAAAATGTTATGTTAATTTAACGTGTTCTTTTGAGTGAATTAATTCAAAGATAGGAATCAAGCAAAGCAAAGAAATCAGATAAAAACCGAACAGATAAAGAAACAAAAACACTTTGGACAAAATGGAGAATGTTCTCCAGGATCAAGATTGATCATCACAACCTCAAGATCAATCAATCTCCATTAGTTCAAAGAAGATTCTGCCTCTAAATTTTATGCTAATGTTATCAGTACTTGACAAGGATCAAGTAGGATCCATTCTAATCAAAGAAAGCATTTGAATCACTAAGATAAAATGTCATGAATCAAGCAAGTTAAAACAAGATTGAACCTTCTCCAGCTTAATTGTCAAGAAATTGAATCAATCTTGATCTGTACAAGACATCCAGATTAATCAGGAAGTTCGTTATCAATCTCCATAATTCTACATAAGTTCATCATCATTCTCCAAAATGTTTTGACATAATCAAAACTTCATACCGAAGCAAAATCATCAACAAATATATATGAAGTATAAAGTATCATTAAACACAAGATAAATCTGATCAAGAACGAACAAAAATTCCCCGTCAAATAGATTTCATAATGTTCAAGGGCTGGAATATGTTTATTCATATATATTGCTTTTGGTCAAAACTAACAGAGCACTAGCAACAACTCTTTTGACCATTATTAATTTGCTCCAAAACGCCTATAAAAGAAAGGCCAATACTTAAGGAAATTGCCAAAGTTAAAGTGCTATGAAGTCTCACAAATCAATCACATTCACATACTTGAAATTCTCACTTTCTCAAGAAAGATTCAGTTTTGATTATATATCATACTCTGTTATTGTTGTACTGAACTCTTTGTAAAGAATCGAATCTCAAACAAGAGTTGAGACATCTCAAATTCTATCAAAACAATCTCATCATTATTGTAAAACTCAAACTATAAGAGTTTAGTATAGTTTGAATAGATTGTAAGACATTCTATCAAGGTTGATAGGTGATGTGATTAAATCTCATCATGGGTGGAAAGAAATAGAGCTTGTAACATATCAAGGTTGATCTGAACTAGGTGCTGTAAAACCAAGTTGGGTGAACCAGGATACATCCTTATGTGATATTCTTTCTCTTATATCGTTATTTTTTAAGCCTGATTAATCACTAGAGTTAAAAAACATAAACTGAATTTATGTTTTTAAGCTAACCAAGAACGGTCTCCGTTTTCTGTTTTTTTAACCAATATCATTTTTGAGTTAAATCCTTAAGTTTTTCAGGAATTTTTAAATAGGAACGTTCACATTTCAAACCCATTCCTTGTAAATTGACATTGCTACTTCACTAACCACTTTAACCCTATAAGCCAAGTCTTCTCCTAACAACCTAACAACCCAAGATTGAAGAAGGAACTAAACCACTATCGGATTGGATACAAAAGATTGGAACTTGAGTAGTTGCTTCTAACAAAGCTAATAATAATAATAACTCTCACACTCTAAGAAAAGAACACTCAGAAAATATTTCTAACATGAACAAGTGTTTCTCTCTATGAACACCCAAGATTGAGTTCTTATTCTTTTTTCTACTTTTCGATGTTTTTCTCCTTCACCTCAGAGTGTCTATTTGTAGTGAAAATTTGGGCTTCAATTTAGTCCTTGTTTAATTATGAATTGTATCTTGTTCAGGTTGAGTTTGTAAATTCATCATATTCATTTTGTTCCTATTTTGTGTAGATTGAGTTTGTAAATTCTTTAGATTGATTCTATTCATAATTTGTTCTAATTCCGTTTATAAATTCTTCAGATTGATTTTATCCATATTTTGTTGTAGATAAATCTTGATCAAACCTTCTTCAAATCTTAATTAAATCTTCTTCAAATGTTGATCAAATCTTCTTCAAATTTTCTTCAAATATTCTTCAAGAAGGAACTAACCACCCTGACCCTACAAGCCAAGTCTTCTCCTAACAATCTCAAAAAAATTACGGAAATCACGTCCACCTAATTGCAAAAACTTCATCCTCATCAACAAAATAGAATTCAATATTCACCTACAAGCAATACAAAAATTATTATATAAAAAAAAAAAAAACTATTCAAATGTAAAAAATAAAGAAAATAACAATTTTAGTGAGAATTAATAAACTTGTATGTTATACACGAAGATCAATAAAAAAATTATATACATGTCGCACAACTTGGAATATGTCATTCACATCTTCCTCAGAAAATCAACTTTGAATCAAGGTCATAACTTTTGCCAACAAACTTTCCATATGTTTAACTCTATCACGTGACTCTTCATTTTCAGACACATAAACTTTTGGTTTTTTAGATTTAGGAAACTTGCCCATACATCACACATGCCCCTTCTTAGAAGGTCTTTGTACTCAAGAAAATATATCATTCTTCCAAGACACAAAACCTTGTGTGTTTTGGAGTGATTGAGATGTTCCAACCTCATTACTATATTTGCTCAATTCTTCCTGAAATGTAAATGAATCCATAACAAGTGTATTAAGAAAGCAATATCCTAGATTAGCAAAACAACAACATCGAGTCCTTCCAACATTATAATAACTAGCAAATTACAAAATTCAGCCCTTGAGTAGCAAATTATAAAACAACAACATCGAGTCCTTCCAATATTATAGCAACTAACAGATGACAAAATTCAACACTTGAGTAACAAATTATAAAATAGTAACATCGAGTCCTTCCAATATTATAAAAACTAGCAGATGACAAAATTCAATACTTGAGTAACAAAATTCAACATCGATCATTGGTACATACTATAAAGTAGCAAATTAATCACTTGAGTTACTATGAATCTATACTATAAGTCACTCTACAAAATACTATCCATTGTCTTCCAAAACAAACAACACTATAAAAAATTAAGTCACTATACTAAAAAAGTAAGTCACTATATAGAACCAATTAAAGCTCAAAACTTAAAATCACTCTTGCAGCATTTTCATTGACAATTGATCCATCTTTATGAGTACAAGTTTCAATCTAAATCTCTTCACATCTATGAACCACTCATTTGCCCTTTTTTCCTAAACCCAAACAAACAAGTTAAATGTATTTTGTTTTTTAAATGCAATTTACCCCATCAAAAGTACAAATCAAAATAAAACTTTTCATCAATAAGTTTTGAGAGACATTTTACAATGGACTTCTTCGAACTTAACACGATTTTGTCTATGAATTTGACTTGCTTTTTGCATTTTATACAAAAAATGTTATGTAACATAATGAATCAGTTAATGCTTGTTTGAGATATAATAGCATTTATGACTTACTTGTCTTTCACCAGAAAACCAAGGATGAATCAAATCAAGAAATTGATTTGGGTCAGCCCTATCATCAGGTAATGCAGTTCCAACTTCATCTTCTATCTTACTTGGGTCATATGTCTTTGACTTTAAATCACCTTTCCATTGCCTCCATTTCTCATTCAACTCAAATTTTATCATTTCTCTTGTTGAGTCATTTATTGGAGGAACAAACTCAAATTTGCTCTACATAATGAGAGATATTAATTAAAATGATAAGTTATATTACAACTTTTGACATAAAAATAATATACAATAATAACACCTCTATTAGTTTCAACATCTCTACTTTGAAATTCGTTGGCATATATTTCCATGATTTGTAGCGGATTGGAGCATATTGATGCCTTCTAACCACACTACCTATGAAATGAGAAAGAGTTGTTTCTTAAATCCCAATGGGTCGACCGTAGTTGTCCAAATAAACAATTATGACATCACCATCTTCCATCTCCCATACATCTAGCATTCTTGTTGGACCTCTAACCCGTTTAGGTTTTACATCTACAAGTAAAACAAAAGTCATAAAAGCTTAAATCACTATGTTTACATAATGATATAACAATTTTAACTTGCTCGATTTTAAAAAAAAAAATTATACTTTTTTCAATCGGTTCTTCTTCGGCTTCTATGAATAAAGTGAGATTCTATCGACTCATGTATGACACCTTCTGCAACATTACTTTCTTCTTTCATTATCACTTGCTCGATTCCTAATGTTTAACTTTATTCTTCGTGCCATTGTTGCTCCAAATAAATAAAAAATTATTTTTGAAATAATCTCAAGTAATTATAATAACACATTAACAAGAAGATTAGACAAACATAAATGAACATGGCATAAAATTCACACCTAAAACATATTCTCCCATTCTTCCTCTTCATTTTCATCATCACCAAGATTATCAACATCCACAACAACTTCAAAGAAATCATTATCATCCTCAACTTCAAGTTTAACTAAATCAATAACATTCCGAGTAGCTTCACTTGTATCATGCATTATTTGCTCGAGAATTTCTTCAATTTTATTAGATTCCTCATCACCCATATCATAGATATTTCTAAACTCTGCATTCAGAACAACAAACCAGACCTTGTTTCTCTCATCATATACATAAAACACTTTTTAGCTTGCGATGCAAAAACAAATGGGTCATCACAAATATTTTTTTCAGTATGTTTTCAAAAATTTGAAATTGACAAGTGTCATCCCAAACTTATCTTTCTGGACACCTCTCTTAATATCAACCCAATTACATTTGAATAGAATAACATTGTACTTTATAGAATAATCCAACTTAATTCTTTCAGTTAATTGTCCAAAGTAATGAATTTCAACTTTACAACTACTCCACTATTTTGTGTTTTCAGATATCTTTATCTCTTCTATGAGTGAAACCTAAAACCATTAATTGCATAACCAGTGTATCTTTTCACTACCTCAGATGGCCCACGCGCTAATCATATAAGTTCATGAGTAACTTGTGGACTAATTTGTTCATCCAAACGCTAAATCTAAAACATTACATGAAAATAGGTAAGTTGAAAATCACTAAACTTTAAAATAATACAACTCTTATATGCTAACTTTTTGTTGAAACCACTCAATAAGTTTTTGACCATGTTGTTTATCAATTTCAATAACTGTCTCTCAATAACTGTAATATGTTCTCTAAAAATAATAATAGTGAAGTTAAAAATGTTATACAAAATATAAATTAGTATAAAACTTAAATATGATTTAATGTCTTACTCTATAAATGGAGCAACTGTTTCACAATTAGAAAGGATGTATCTATGTGCTTGTGCTAACTCATTTTTGTGAAGTTTAGTTCTGCTCACTGTCTTTTGCTTCCCTAATAGTAACTTTTGTTGTCTTTTACTCCCTAATGGTCTTCCAATAGGATGTAAGAAGGTCAATAACAATGTAGAATCAATTTCATCATTATTCCATCTAGGTCTATTAAACCTTGTTTCTGTAAGACCCATAATTTTAAAGTATACTTTATGTACTTTTTGTGTATTTTGGATTTTGGCTCGAAGGCTTTTTAGCCAAAGTTATTAATATTTTGGAGTTTATATATGATCAAAAAGATATTTTGATGCCGATTAAAATTACTCGTCGATAAATAAATTAAATTAAGTGGCGGTGAATCCTTTACGGAGAATTTTAATGCCTTATGGGTGAAATGGTAATTTTAATAAATATCTAGATATTTGTTAAGTTATAATTAATATATATATATATATATGTTTGTTTGGAGGGAAAAAGAAAAGAGATAGAAAAGAAAGAAAAGGAAATAGAAAGAAAGGAAATTAGAAGGAAGGAAAAGGAAAAGAAAAGAAACATACGTCTTCTTCTTCCTCTGCCTCGCAACATTCCTCTTCTCCGCCTTTTTCTTCTTTCATTGGTTTTGCTTTCTTTTTTTTTCTTTGGCTTCAAGAATAGAAACCCAAGGCTGGGTGAGTGATAGGATAAGGATTGCTCAACTTCACTCTTCTTGTTTGATTCAAAAACGAAGAAAAACGGAGTTAGAGATTTCAAAACCGTCAAACACATACCTCTTCGTTTCATCTAGATCTAAGCTTCGTTTCACGAAGAGATGGAAGGGAAAGTTGCTCACTACCACGCTACGGTGCTAGGGGACCAACTTCGGAGGCGACGTTGCGAGCGGAGATTTTACCAGATTTACTCGCGGTACCGTAATCTAACGTGAAAGCTAACGTGATGGTAAGAGCTCCTTCCAAACTTCTAGTTTGCATTTAGGGACTTATCTGTGGTTGTGTGGAAAAGAATTTTGTTAGGGTCTGAGTATTGATTTGGGGGAAAATGAATCTAAGGCTTTAGGGGTAAAATCTTAGAGTTAGGTTTGGGTTATATTGATGAATGTTTCGTGGAAAATGAATTTAAACTCATTGTGTATGATTTTGAGTAAATGAAACTTGTTGTGTTGAGTGGTGGATTGTGTTGATTTGTGTTCGTCGTATTTGACGTGTTCTTAATTAATATTGATGAAATTTGTTTGTGTGTATGGTTGGATTCTGTGGAGAAATCAATTGATGTGTTTTGGTGTGAGTTGTGGTTTGGATCTGATAATAGGTTTGGGTTTGTTTTGTGTGGAATTTGAAAACCATTAGAGTTAAACGAATATTAAAAATGGGGAATCTTTTAATATCGCGGTTTACTTAATGTTGTTTTGGAAAATCGTTTAAGTTAAATGAGTATTAAGAACGGGGAATCTCTTAATGTCTTGTTTACTTAATGTTTGTTTCGGAAAATCGTTTAAGTTAAAAAAGTATTAAGAATGGGGAATCTCTTAATATTTCTATTTGCTTAATGTTTGTTGTGAAAATCGTTTAAGTTAAATGAGTATTAAAAATGGGGAATCTTTTAATATCTGCATTTGCTTAACGATTGTGGTGGATGGAGTCTGTGTATGCTCATGCATTTCATTTTGGTAAATCGTGCTGACCCATGATAGGTGGCACCTCGGTAAACAGTATGACCCGTGATAGGTGGTACATTTACGATTTACGTTTTGGTAAATTGTGCTGACCCGTGATAGGTGGCACCTCGGTAAATAGTACTTTGGCCTGTGATAGGCGGTACGTTTACGATTTACGCTTTTTCTTTTAGTAAATCGTGCTGACCCGTGATAGGTGGCACCTCGGTAAACAGTACTGACCTGTGATAGGTGGTATGTCTATGATTTACGCTTTTTAGTAAATCGTGCTGACCCGTGATAGGTGGCACCTTGGTAATTGGTACTTTGGCCTGCGATAGGCGGTACAATTATGATTTACGGCCCTTCGAGGAGGGTTTTGGTTTGGAATTCCGAGTCCATGCATTTTGGCATATACGCATCGCATTAGGGTGCTTGGCACGCGAGTCGTGGTTGATTCAAGTTTATGATTGAGTGTTTTGAATTTGAGTTGTCGTGGTAATTGTGTTGAAATTGCTAAGTGTTATGAATTGATTATTGTGTGTAAGAGTGATGGGTTGTAAAACTATTTCGAAACTCAATTTTTTGTGGTGATCGTGTGGGAATTGCTAAGTCTTAAGATGTGGAATCGTGTATGAATGTGATTGATAGCGTTTCAGCAAGTGTACTGAATCGTTGCAAGTAATAATAAAACGGTAGTACCGAGTGTCGAACTCAAGGATTGCGTTTTACTATTGAATTATATTTGATTACTAGAATTGAACAAAAAGGTTCCCAAGTTGATTGAAATAATGTTTGAAATTAACAACAATAATAAAATTGATCTTTTATAATGAGAAAAATGTCAGGGATGAGTTTCACTTTGAATCCAACCTTGGTGTCTAATTTGATCCTAGTTACTGAATTCCTTTATTGAACTATTACCGAATTCTCTTTATTATTCTTGCCCTAATGTCTTAGTGACAGAACCTTTAATTCCAAAGTAACCCCTAATTCCTTAGTGGATTTAAGATTAGAATTAAGCATTACCGTATAGAAATTCTCTTGTAAATTATTGCTTTGCAACTAATTTAATTGGTTTCATGACCTGCATCTATCCCTAGACTACAAATTCATGAATTTCTCATCTCAAGCATTCGTAAAGTCCACTTCCGTTTCAAAATACAAATCGTAGAACATTTTAATGTTGATCAAGCAATAAAAAGCATTAAGCACAAAGATGAGAAAAACAATTCAATAAACTCATTCATATAACTAGAAATCAAATAAGAAAAATAAGGGTTTCATCTGGTTACACTCATCCCTAACAAAGAGGGTTTAGTTACTCATGACAGAGATAAAAAAGATAAGGATTAAAGAAGAATTACAAGAATGATTCATGGATGATTCTTGATAAAACTGCTTCAATGGCGTTAGAAACGGTCGTCTTTGAGTTTCTATGCTAGGGCACAAGTCTCCCAAGTTCCCCAGAGTCAAAAAGATCCCTAAAACAGTAAAAATCTGCGTTTTTATGGTTGCTGGTGCGCGTCGCGCGCTCCAGGCCCGCGTTGGCAGAGTCCAATCCTGCGAAATGCGCTCCAAGCGCTCCAGGACGCGCTCTAGGCGCATTTCATATGTTGTCTGATGTATTTTGCATTTTTCTCATCTTTTGCGTCTGAATTTGGTCCCGGTGTCTTCATGAAAGTTGTAGATATGGATCTTAGCTTTGATTAGCACTTGGAGTGACACTAATTGGACATCTAGAACTCCAGATATGGCTGAAATACTCCACATATGTCATGTTGATTTTTCACCAAAATTCAGTACTGCACTAAAACAAAACGCAATGTAAAATTACGACAAATCCCTACTTAATCAACGAAATAAAAACAAAAAACATTTTATTAACTCAAAGAATAAAAATAAAAAAAAATGTATCAAATAGATCCTTAATTTAACTGATGATTGAGGATAAATAAGACTAAAACAGTGGGAAAATATGCATATGATGAAGAGTCATCACAACCCCAAACTTAATCTATTGCTTGTCCCCAAGCAACAATTAATTTCATATTTGGTCCTGTTAAATGCACACTTAAATTCAATTTCTCAAATTACATCAAACTCAAATTTCAAAGTTCTTGCTACTGCAAAACATTCATCATGCTCTATGGTTGTTTTAAAAAATACAGACAACAAGATTTGTACACCTTGGCATTCATTTATCAAATTCAACTCTCTCTTCACACTATCTCACCAAAATTTCTCTCAAGTGTTTAGAAAGGTTTATGAATTTATCACTCAAATCCTAGAACATGTATCACGCTACCATAGGCTTGAAAAAATTCTAGTTAGCAATCACAATGCAGTAAACACATACATTTTTGGAGGACTTTCGGGTTGTAATGGGCTTAGGTAAGGGTAGGACATTTTAGGATAGTAGGCTTTACCACTTGGAGTTAGGCATACATTTCCAGATTATTCTACCATTTTTTTTTTCTTCACCTTTTTATTATGGAGATTCTCAGACATTGATAGAAGAACCAAGAAGATATATTTTGTTTTTGTTTTTCTTCTTTCTTCTTTCATTTTATTTTTCTTCTTTTTATTTTTTTATTTTTTTATTTTATTTTCTTTTTTCTGAGAATCACCACCCCAAACTTAGAAAGTTGCTATCCCACGAGCAACCCCAAACTTAGAATTTTATCAAGACAAGAATTATTTTCTACCTAACTCCAAGTAAGGTGATTTAATTAAAGTCAGGTGTTTTGCTTGTAATGTGGCTAGTAACTGAAATAAAAGGGCAAGGCTCAAAGGGGCTAGCAAAGGGTAAAATTTTCATAGGGTAGTTAGAAAGGCTCAAACGACCAATAAAATTGCCTCAATGTATGCATAAATTACAAGTGATGCAAGTCAGAATTAGTGCAAGTTCTAGAGGGATAACACATGTCTGGATAATCACACAACAAAGAATTGAAGTGTTTAGGCTCAAAGCTCACAGCTAGGATAATAAGAGAGAGTATGAACAATCAAAATAAAGCCAACATGCTTCTGAAAAGTTAAAATTGTATTTTTGAAAAATAGATGGCATATTAGCCTTCTACAACCATTTAGTAATCAAGAATGCATGCATTAGGAAGGCTTGTCGACTTGAGCAATAACATAATCTAAGAAATGAAATTTAACTTACGAAATCACAAACAGAAATTTTAAGATTAAGTGCAAGTCAGTACAACTGTTTCATCATAGTACACATTTAGTGAAAGGGAAAAAAACATGAACATAAAGATAAGAAAGTCACAATACACTGACATTAAACAAAGAAAATGAGAAAACGGAAAGAAACAGGACAACAGAAAGAAAAAAAAAAGGAAAGAAAACTTCTCTCAGTTTAGTAGTTCAAGGATTCTCGTTTAGATCGTCCACTCCTGTTCCGCTATGGTCGCCAGTATACTGGTGAGGTGCGAAAAGATGAGCATAAAACATGCCTCCTGGTGTCTGTTGAGAAAGTGCTTCAGGTGTGCTTGGGCGCGCTTCAGGCGCGATTTGACAGTGACAAATGCTGGAAAAATCGCTTTAGGCGCGCTTGGGCGCGCGTTCTGTCATTTAGAGCTGTACCATCGCTTCTCAATGCATCTTTTGATTCCTTGCTCATATCAAACATCAAAACTAAGAGAACTAGAAATTAGAGACTAAAATTGGAACTAAATAGAGTAAAATAAATCTGAAATGCAATAAATAAATAAATACGGTGCAAATGATATAAAAATTGGGTTGCCTCCCAATAAGCGCTTCTTTAAAGTCATTAACTTGACGTCTCAACTACTGTCAAGGTGGCATATATGACAGGAAGAACACATCATCCTTCTTCTTCTTTTTGTTTGGTAGAAATTCCATGAACTTAAGAAATAAAATATGTTGCTTCCATGTCCTTCTCAAATGTACATTGATGAACAAGGCATAGATTGAATCTAGAACTTTATCAACCTCTTCTTTTTCTTTTCCTTGTTCGTCTTTTCCTCGTTCGTCTTTTCCTCTTGCTTATCTTCTTCTACCACAACAATGAAATTATCTTCAATCTTCAACTTCTCCTCCATCTTCTCAAATTTAACCACTTGCTCAAATAACCTCTCACATTGACTTTCAAATCTTTCAATTGAAACCATGTTATTCTTCATGAATTCAACCAAAACGTCTGTAATGTGAGAGTCTTTGTCATTTGATTCTTTGGATAGAATTTTAGGAGGTAGAATTTGTTCCCAATAGATCTTTTTAATGTAATGCTCGTCGTTTTCTGTGACTTTCCAAAAAAAATCTTCATATTCCACTAGTTCGGCAAGGTCATCAGCACAATTTCCATTCTTATGTGCTTCTCCGCAAAAGTCACACCTAAGAGGCTGCATCAGAGGGATCTGAGGGTGATATTTTAAAAATGTATGGCTCAAGATTTGCCCCTCAATCATGCGACATATACCCGAAATAAGACAAGTATCACACTCTTCATATAATTGTAGTAGAATATCATCAGTATAATCTTCCATGCTCTACAACGAATAGTTATCTCAAACAAAGAAGAGACAAACCACTAGACATGACATTAGCAAGTTCAACAAATAAAAAAAAATAACATAAAATAAAATAAAATCAAAATTTTATTTGCAGAGCAAAAAAATTTAAATAAATTAAATTCAATAGTGAATTGGCAATCCCCGGCAACAGCGCCAAAAACTTGATAGCGTTTCAGCAAGTGTACTGAATCGTTGCAAGTAATAATAAAACGGTAGTACCGAGTGTCGAACTCAAGGATTGCGTTTTTACTATTGAATTATATTTGATTACTAGAATTGAACAAAAAGGTTCCCAAGTTGATTGAAATAATGTTTGAAATTAACAACAATAATAAAATTGATCTTTTATAATGAGAAAAATGTCAGGGATGAGTTTCACTTTGAATCCAACCTTGGTGTCTAATTTGATCCTAGTTACTGAATTCCTTTATTGAATTATTACCGAATTCTCTTTATTATTCTTGCCCTAATGTCTTAGTGACAAAATCTTTAATTCCAAAGTAACCCCTAATTCCTTAGTGAATTTAAGATTAGAATTAAGCATTACCGTATAGAAATTCTCTTGTAAATTATTGCTTTGCAACTAATTTAATTGGTTTCATGACCTGCATCTATCCCTAGACTACAAATTCATGAATTTTCTCATCTCAAGCATTCGTAAAGTCCACTTCCGTTTCAAAATACAAATCGTAGAACATTTTAATGTTGATCAAGCAATAAAAAGCATTAAGCACAAAGATGAGAAAAACAATTCAATAAACTCATTCATATAACTAGAAATCAAATAAGAAAAATAAGGGTTTCATCTGGTTACACTCATCCCTAACAAAAGAGGGTTTAGTTACTCATGACAGAGATAAAAAAGATAAGGATTAAAGAAGAATTACAAGAACGATTCATGGATGATTCTTGATAAAACTGCTTCAATGGCGTTAGAAACGGTCATCTTTGAGTTTCTATGCTAGGGCACAAGTCTCCCTAGTTCCCCAGAGTCAAAAAGATCCCTAAAACAGTAAAAATCTGCGTTTTTATGGTTGCTGGTGCGCGTCGCGCGCCCCAGGCGCGGAAAAACGCGCTCCAGGCGCGCGTTGGCAGAGTCCAATCCTGCGAAACGCGCTCCAGCGAAACGCGCTCAGTCATTCATTCAATCAATTGCTCAATCGATTGAATTGAGCCCAGAGTTCAAATTTCACTAATTTCCTTCAGTAAATCGATTTGGAAATCGATTGGCTTAGTAGAAATCCTTATTTTGAGTTAGATAATAGATTGATCAATTGACTTATCAATGTTTTGGTTTGTTATGTATTACTTGTTGAATTGAGAACCTTATTTTGATTTCATTTTTATTTGGCAAGTGTTACATGAACTTTTAGCATATGGAAATCCTTTTAAGGTGCATGCTTAGTTGAAAGGTTATTTTGTGCATTTAAAAACTTAAATGTTATGTGGTAATTGTTAATTTCGGTTGGTGACCCTTTACAACTATTGTGGAAATCTGGGCTTTGCCCTCAGATGAGAGCCAGGACAATCCTACCGGTTCGTACCCTACGGATGGGAATGTAGATGGGAATGCTTGACTGGAGCTTCGTTAGGAGGATCTCGCGGGGCGCGTGGAGATCACTCAGGGTGTATATCTATAGTTTTTTTGAAGAATGATCAGATTAGGATGACATAGAGGGAACTTATGTTTTTTTTGGATTACGTTATTTTGAACTGGAAAACTGTACATTTACTAATATTGTCAGCTGCTTATAAATTATAATGACTCGATTATTTATCCAAAGTTATTACCTTATTTATTTCTCTGTTTTATTTTAATTTCTTTTGAAAAAAAATACACACTCGCTTTGAAAAACGGGGTGCTACATTGTGGTATCAGAGCCATGTTTGGTTTTCTTTGGGGGCTGTGGAGCCTTAGTTATAGATTGTAGGTCAACCTATAAGTTGGGAGTTATTATCTGATCATGCGTCGGTTTAGGGGGTTGAGTTGTCAAGTCCGCAATAATTATTATGTGTCGATGTGGTCGGAAGCTAGTTTTGGAATTATTTGAAGTAGTTTTAAGACTCTACTTGATGATGGTTTTATAGGAAAAACCATGCCGCCAAGAAGGGATGACGTTCCAAGAGCCAATGCTAATAGGAACGATCGAATGGCGGAGGCTATGAAAAACATGGCTGCTTCTGTTGCTGCACAGACTGCTGCCAAGACTCAACGTGATCTTGAAAAGAGGGGAAGAGAGATCCGTGCTGCAGAGTCAAGAGGATTAGAAGACTTCCGTCGTTACAATCCTCCCAAGTTTAAAGGGGATAAAAATTCAGAGAAAGCGGATCAATGGATCCAAGAATTGGAGAAGATCTTCGAAATGATTAACTGTCAGGCAGAAGTGAAGGTCAGCTATGCCACTTATATGCTATTAGGGGATGCTGAGTACTGGTGGAGGAGTGCAAGTGTGACACCCTAAACCCCAAATTTTTTTTTTTTTTATAAAGAGTATCACGTAATTATAAACATGTCACATAATCCAAAATTTCCATCAAATATAATGACATCGAAATCATAATATCAAAATAACATAATCCTTTTTGAAGTGCACCTACTTATGTTTAAATGTATTTCAAATATAGTCCCCACCCGATGTCACCATCAGAGCGGGAATTCCCAAAATAAAAATACTCAAAATAACATCAATACAATGCGTATAAATAGAGTCTTCATGACATGATGACTTCCGCCTCTCTGATGGTACTAGTCATCACCTGCAACTTACAACTCGTCTGCGTCCATCGCAAACTCCAAACACAAACAACGAGGGGTGAGTATCGAAATTATGTAACAGTATAAAATACACGAGGAGAACACGCAAACAATTAGATTATCACAATCTCAAAAACAGTCAAGTGTATAATATCAACGACTTATCAAATTCATTCATAATAAGACAATCAAAAATAATGAAATGCTATGCATGTCCTATACTCTATACTTCATCATTTGGTACCATTCTACTCTGAAGTACTTGGTTAGGAGGCCTGATACTATGCCACTACAAGAGTGGACGAAACAATTCATGAATGGCCAAGTCCTCATAGATCCCCTCAACTCAACCCGAGACACATATACGCGACAGTCGGGGGTACTCTTGTGTTGCACGGTAGTTCCCGGCCTTAGGGAATAACCCACTAATCCACTTAGGAATTCCCCACTAGGTGTACCCCCAAGGTCTATCAGTCTTACCTTACAGTTCGACTGTATCCCTCCACAATCAGGCTCATTCAGTTGTACTTCCCCGAATCACTAGGTTTGTCAGACCCTCCCTATATGATGACAAAACAATCCTAACTCCAAATCTACAACACATATCTCAGACTTACTCGATCATCACTACTCACTAAGTTTCAGTTTGACTTCACGATATTCGTCATTATATATCTTTATCAGTCAATCACAATAAAATCACAATATTTGGTTTACACTACTCACAATACACAATCCAATTTCATCAATCACATAATAAGGAATTCAATCGGTGATACATTCTAGTAATATCATAAATTCAATCAAGTAACAAAACATTCAAGTTCATATCATTCATACAGTAACAATCAACATAAGATTTCATAAAATCAGACAACATGCAATCTTAATATAAATAAATTCACGACAATTCTACAAGTTGCTAAATTATATTTTAGTCCTCACTATTACCATCCACATCTTATTAATTAATTATTATTACTCAATAGGGCTCAACTGTACGTAGTAAGCCCCGAATGAATATTTGGGAATTTCAGCATTCCTGTTCATCTCACGTTATTTTATACTCATAAGATCGAACCTCATCCCACCCCTTACCTCGGCTGGAGATTCCGTCCAATGAGTCTGATCTGCTAACGAGTCGTTTATTTATCGGTCGTCGTCTCTAATAGTCCGCGAGGGAATTATAACCACACAACCACAAAATACAAATGAATTACTTACTATAAATAAATGAATAAATAATTAATAAAAATAAATAATAAATTAATAACGAATAAGTAAAGAATGAATAAATAATAAATAAATAAATAAGTAAATGAATAAATAAATAATAAATAAATGAATAAGTAAATGAATAAATAATAAAATAAATAAATAAGTAAATGAATAAAGAAATAATAAATGGATAAGTAAATAAATAAATAAGTAAATACGTTAATAAGTAAATAAATAAATGAATATATAATAAATAAATAATTAAATAAGTAACTGAATAAATAAAGGAATAATAAATAATAAATAATTAAGTAAATAAATAAATAATTAATAAAATAAATAATAAATAAATAAGTAAACGAATAAATAGATAATAAATAAATAATAAATAATAAATAAATAAATAATAGATAATTAAATAATAAATAAATAATAAATAACAAATAAGTAAATAAGTTGATGAGTAAATAAATAATAAAATAAGTAAACAAATAAATAAATAAGTAAATGAATAAAATAAATAGATAAATAAATAAATCAGTAATGAATAAATAAGTAATGAACAAATAAATAATAAATAAATAAGTAAAATACATTAATAAGTAAATGAATAAATAAATAATAAATAAATATGTAACTGAATAATAATAAATAAATAAAATAAATAATAAATAATTAAATAGGTAAGTGAATAAATAAGTAATAAAATAAATAATAAATAAATAAATCAGTAATGAATAAATAAATAATCAAATAATTAATAAATACGCAAATAAATAAGTAAATAAATAAACAAAATAAATAATAAATAAATAAATGAATAAAATAAATAAGTAATAATAAAATAAATAATGAATAAATAAATAATAATTAAATAATAAAATAAATAAATAAATACATAAATGAATAATCTAAATAAATAAATAAATAATCTACATAAATAAATAAATTACCTAAATATAATAAATAAATTATCCAAATAAATAATTAAAATAAATTATCTAAATAAATAAATTATCTAAATAAATAAATAAAATAAATAATTAAATAATTAAATTAACTAAATAAATCAATTAATAAATAATCTAAATAAATAAATAAATAATTAAATTAATAAAATAAATAAATAAATAAATAAATATCTACTATTTGTACTAAAACCCAAAAAATATATTATAGCGGAGAGCCTAAAAAATTGAGTAACATTTTCAATTTAAAGGACTAAGTTGTCATTTTATAAATCTAAGAAACCAGATTGTCTTAATATTACAATTTCAATAAACCAAAATACTGTTAGACAATTGTTCAAACAACTTATGTGCATTCAGATTTGTCTAATGTGACAATGACGACAGATGATTAAATCAAACGCTCTGGTCAACAATTTAACAATAACTAAAAGAAAGCAACATTACAAGTAAGGCACACATTGTACATGCGTGCTATTAAGGGTACATGTAATTGAGGACATTATTTTGGAAAGTGAGATATCTAGTGGTTTCCCAAATAACAAAAGCTACACTTCAGCTACTTATCAATTTCAGTTTGTATGGCATATTCTACTCTAGTCAAAATTCCATGTTATTATCAAATATAATTTGGTGGATCTAAAAAAAAAAAATTAATCTGATTGTGATTGGAAAATTGGAATTGAAATTGGAATTGATTGTGTTGGATTTGAATTGGAAATTTGGGTCAAATGGGAATTGAATGAAATCGGTGATTGAATTTGAAATGCGGTGTGATTGAATTTGGAAGCTGAAGTTGAAAATGCAGCTTGGAATTGCAAGTCCTAATTTTTTTTTTTGCTGAAGTTGGAATGCGGCTGCGTTGTTTGGAAGGCTGTATACATATATATAACTACATGACAACCTAGTTGTTGTTGTTATTATTTGTTATTGTTGTATTTATGTGTTACCTATCAATATTATATTATTATTATTATTATTATTATAATTATTAATTATTATTATTATTATTATTGATTATTATATTATTATTAGTTATTATTATTATTATTATTATTTATTATTATTATTATTATTTATTATTAATTATTATTATTATTATTATTATTATTATTATTATTTATTATTAATTATTAATTATTATTATTATTATTATTATTAATTATAATTATTATTATTATTATTATTATTATTATTATTATTATTTTTATTATTAATTATATTATTATTATTATTATTATTATTATATTATTATTATTAATTATATTATTATTATTATTATTATTATTATAATTAATTATTAATTATTATTATTATTTATTATTATTTTATTATTATTATTATTATTAATTATTATTAATTATTATTATCTATTATTAATTATTATTATTTATTATTAATTATTATTATTATTATTATTATTATTATTATTATATTATTATTATTAATTATTATTATTATTATTATTATTATTATTATTATTATTATTATTATTATTATTATTATTATTATATTATTTTATATAATTATTATTATTATTATTAATTATTATTATATTATTATTAAATATTACTTATTATTATCTATATTATTATTATATTATTATTATTATTATTATTATTATATTATTGATTTATTATTATTATTATTATTATTTATTATTATGTATATTTATATTATTATTATTATTATTATTATTATTATTATTATTATTAATTATTATTATTATTATTATTATTATTATATTATTATTACTTATTTTATTATTATACTATTAATTATTATTATTATTATTATTATTACTCTATTATTATTATTAATTATTATTATATTATATTTAACTATTATTATTATTAATTATTATCATTAACATAATAACTCACCAATTAGTGCTAAAGTAATAAAATTAATGTAGCAACACAATTTTAACTCCTTGTTTTTTATTTTATTTTTTTTTAATATATAAAAGTATATATATATTTATTTATTTTATTTGATGTATTTTTTTGTAAGTTAAATATGGTTTAATATTAATAATTTAAATCAATTACTAAGACAAACACACAGACACCCTAAAGAAATTAGAACACATCTTAACACTCATAAAAAAATAGTATCGTATCGTTATACTATTTAAAATTAGATAATGAGAAATTGGGGTGTTACAGCAAGATTGTTGATGAGATCAGCTCACGAGGAAGTGAACTGCAAATCATTCAAAATGAAGTTTTTAGACAAATACTTCCCGATGAGTACCAGGACTAAGCTGGGTGATGATTTCCTGAAACTGCATCAGGGGAACATGATCGTGGGTGAATATGCTGCTAAATTTGAATCGCTATCGAGATACTTCAGGTTTTTCCGTGAAGAGATTGATGAACCATTCATGTGTCATCGTTTCCAAGACAGACTAAAGTATGAGATTCAAGACTCCGTCTTACCCTTGGGAATTCAACGTTTCCAAGCGCTTGTAGAAAAATGTAGAGAAGTGGAGGATATGAAATATAAGAGGGCTAGCCGAGGAGGGAATTCAGGAGGCCCTAGTCGGGTGAATTATCAGAACAAGGGAAAGCAAGTTGCTAAACCTTATAATCGACCACAAAATAACAACGGTGGGCAGAATCGCCTAGGGAACCAGAATTTCGGAAGACAATTGGGACAAGTGCTTCGATGTTTCCGATGTGGGGAGGAGGGACATTATGCTAGTGCTTGTACCTCTAATGTCCCCACTTGTTACAATTGTCGGAAGCCAGGGCACATGGCAAGAGATTGCACGGCTCCAAAGGTGGAACCAGTTGTGAATGTAACCAGGGCTACTCGTCCTATCGTTAGAGGACGCGTTTATTGTGTGAGTGCTGAAGCTGGAAATCCATCTGGCAATCTGATTCAATGTGATTGTGAGATTGCAGGTAACACTCTAACTGCACTTTTTGATTCGGGGGCAACCCATTCCTTCATTGCTATGGATTGTGTGAATCGTTTGAAGTTATCTGTGTCGCCTCTACCTTTTGATTTGGTTGTTTCTACACCTGCTAAGACTTTGACAGTAAATTCTGCATGTTTACATTGTCAAGTAACTATACAAAATAGAGATTTCTTGATTAATTTGATTTGTTTACCTCTACAATCACTCGAGGTCATCCTCGGTATGGATTGGATGTCGTATCATTACGTGACCTTGGATTGTGCTCGTAAATTGGTTCTTTTCCCTGAACCAGGAATTGTTAAGTATCTAGCCGCTAACAAACTCCGAGTGTCGCTAAGAGAAGGGACTCATGAGTTTTTGTCCCTGGCTAATGTGGAGGCAAAGATAAATGTGAACATAGAAGATGTGATGCTTGTCAATGAGTACCAAGACGTATTTCCAACGGAAATTCCAAGATTGCCACCAGTAAGAGAAGTGGAATTTTTCATTGATTTGCACCCAGGAATCGGACCTACTTCAATGGCACCGTATCGAATGTCGCCATTGGAATTAAATGAGCTCAAAGGCCAAATTGAAGACTTGTTGGAGAGGAAATTTATAAGACCAAGTGTATCACCATGGGGAGCTCCAGTTTTGCTAGTTAAGAAGAAGGACGGAAGCTCGCGTTTATGTGTGGATTATAGACAGCTTAATAAGGCAACTATTAAGAACTGTTATCCTTTGCCACACATCAATGATTTAATGGATCAATTGAGAGGGGCCGCGATATTTTCGAAGATTGACTTGAAGTCGGGTTACCATCAGATTCGAGTAAGGGAGGGAGATATTCAGAAAACTGCTTTCAGAACCCGTTATGGACATTATGAATATCTGGTTATGCCGTTTGGAGTTACCAATGCACCGGCAATTTTCATGGACTACATGAACAGAATCTTTAGTCTCCTTGATAAATTTGTTGTGGTGTTCATTGATGATATATTAATTTATTCGAGAACTGAAGAAGAGCATGGAGTACATTTACGTCAAGTTCTTGAGATTTTACGCGAGAAGAAATTGTATGCCAATCTGTCAAAGTGTGAATTCTGGCTAGAAAAAGTGAATTTCTTAGGACACGTGATAACCAAGGAAGGAATCGTTGTAGATCCGGCTAAGATTGAGGCGGTTCTTGCTTGGAAACAGCCTCAGACTGTCACTGACACACGAAGTTTCGTAGGATTGGCAGGGTACTACAGGAGGTTTATTGAAGGTTTTGCTAAGATTGTGACTCCATTGACACAACTTACCAGAAAGGATCAACCGTTCGCATGGACGGAGAAGTGTGAGGAAAATTTTCAGTTACTAAAGAGAAAATTGACGACCTCACCAATATTGGTATTACCGCAATCAGAAGAACCCTATGAAGTTTATTGTGATGCATCTCACCAAGGTTTGGGATGTGTTCTGATGCAACACAAGAAAGCCGTAGCTTATGCCTCAAGGAAATTGAAGATTCATGAGAGAAACTACCCTACTCATGATTTGGAGCTTGCTGCTGTTGTTTTTGCATTGAAGATCTGAAGGCACTATTTATATGGGTGCCCGTTCACAATGTTCAGTGACCATAAAAGTTTGAAATATTTGTTTGATCAGAAGGAATTGAACATGCGTCAAAGACGATGGATGGAGACTCTCAAGGATTTTGATTTCACACTGCAGTACCACTCTGGGAAGGCCAATGTAGTGGCTGATGCGTTGAGTAGAAGAAGTGTCTCGGTGTCTTCAACAATTATGGCTAGACAACAAGAGTTGTGGGAAGCTTTTAGAGATCTACACTTGAACGTAGAGTTTGCACCAGGAATTTTGAAATTCAGAATGATTAGGATTTCGAGTGGACTACTTGAAGACATTGCAAATTCTCAAGATGATGTCTTAATACAAGAAAAGAGGAACCTAATAGTGCAAGGGAAGACGACTGAGTTCAAGATTGGATCAGATAATATTTTGCGATGTAATGGTAGGATTTATGTACCAGGAATTACAGATATGAGGAAAACGATCTTAGAAGAGGCTCATAAGAGCAAGTTGAGTATTCATCCTGGGGCAACAAATATGTATCAGGATTTGAGACAGCATTATTGGTGGCCAGGAATGAAGAAACATGTAGCGGAGTATGTATCAACTTGTCTAACTTGTCAGAAAGCGAAGGTGGAACATCAGCGACCTGCTGGGATGTTGCAACCTTTAGATATACCTGAATGGAAGTGGGACAACATTTCCATGGATTTTATAACTGGATTGCCAAAAACAAGGAGAAATAATGATTCTATATGGGTGATAGTGGATCGACTGACTAAATCCGCTCACTTTTTGCCAGTAAAGACCACCTATAAGGTAGATCAGCTAACAGAGATCTACATTGCTGAAATTGTGAGGTTACACGGGGTACCATCGAGTATGATATCAAACCGTGATCCGAAGTTCACATCACATTTTTGGGGAGCATTGCACGAAGCATTGGGAACGAAACTACGATTGAGTTCAGCTTATCATCCACAAACGGACGGACAGACTGAAAGGACGAATCAATCCCTGGAAGATCTGTTGAGAGCATGTGTATTAGATGATAGGGGAAGTTGGGATGATGTACTTCCGTTGATTGAGTTCACCTACAACAATAGTTTCCACGCAAGTATTGGAATGGCACCATATGCGGCTTTATATGGGCGCAAGTGTCAAACGCCCTGGTGTTGGTATAAGGACGGTGAAAATATGATTGTCGGACCGGAGATGGTGCAACAGACCACAGCTAAGGTAAGGAAGATCAAGGAGAAAATGAAGACTTCACAGGATCGTCAGAAGAGTTACGCGGACAAGCGTCGCAGACTTTTAGAATTCGAACAGGGTGACCATGTATTTCTGAGAGTCACACCCACTACTGGAGTAGGTAGATCCTTCAAATCGAAGAAGTTGACTCTGAAATTCATTGGACCATATCAGATTTCTGCACGAATTGGGCCTGTTGCTTATCGGATTGCATTGCCTCCGATACTGTCCAATATTCATGACGTGTTTCATGTGTCACAGTTGAGGAAATATCTTGCAGATCCATCTCATGTGAACGAACCAGACACAATCCAACTGAAGGATAACTTGTCATTCGAAGTACCACCTGTGAGAATTGATGACAGGAAGATTAAGCGATTGAGGACCAAGGATGTTTCATTAGTCAAGGTGATTTGGAACCCAATTACTGGAGATGCGACTTGGGAACTGGAGAGCAAGATGAGAGAACAACACTCAGAGTTATTTATCGACACATAGTTTCGAGGACGAAACTAATTTTACGGGGGTGGTAATGTAAGACCCATAATTTTAAAGTATACTTTATGTATTTTTTTGTGTATTTTGGATTTTGGCTCGGAGCTTTTTAGCCAAAGTTATTAATATTTTGGAGTTTATATGATCAAAAAGATATTTTGATGCCGATTAAAATTACTCGTCGATAAAATAAAATTAAATTAAGTGCGGTGAATCCTTTACGGAGAATTTAATGCCTTATGGGTGAAATGGTAATTTAATAAATATTCTAGATATTTGTTAAGTTATAATTAATATATATATATATATATATATATATATATATATATATATGTTTGTTTGGAGGGAAAAAGAAAAGAGATAGAAAAGAAAGAAAAGGAAAATAGAAAGAAAGGAAATTAGAAGGAAGGAAAAGGAAAAGAAAAGAAACATTACGTCTTCTTCTTCCTCTGCCTCGCAACATTCCTCTTCTCCCCCTTTTTCTTCTTTCATTGGTTTTGCTTTCTTTTTCTTTCTTTGGCTTCAAGAATAGAAACCCAAGGCTGGGTGGGTGATAGGACAAGGATTGCTCAACTTCACTCTTCTTGTTTGATTCAAAAACGAAGAAAAACGGAGTTAGAGATTTCAAAACCGTCAAACACAAACCTCCCCGTTTCATCTAGATCTAAGCTTCGTTTCGTGAAGAGATAGAAGGGAAAGTTGCTCACTACCACGCTACGGTGCTAGGGGACCAACTTTGGAGGCGACGTTGCGAGCAGAGATTTTACCGGATTTACTCGCGGTACCGTAATCGAACGTGAAAGCTAACGTGAAGGTAAGGGCTCCTTCCAAACTTCTAGTTTGCATTTAGGGACTTCTCTGTGGTTGTGTGGAAAAGAATTTTGTTAGGGTCTGAGTATTGATTTGGGGGAAAATGAATCTAAAGCTTTAGGGGTAAAATCTTAGAGTTAGGTTTGGGTTATATTGATGAATGTTTCGTGGAAAATGAATTGAAACTCATTTGTGTATGATTTTGAGTAAATGAAACTTGTTGTGTTTGAGTGGTGGATTGTGTTGATTTGTGTTCGTCGTATTTGACGTGTTCTTAATTAATATTGATGAAATTGGTTGTGTGTATGGTTGTGTTCGTCGTTTAAGTTAAATGAGTATTAAGAATGGGGAATCTCTTAATGTCTTGTTTACTTAATGTTTGTTTCGGAAAATCGTTTAAGTTAAAAGAGTATTAAGAATGGGGAATCTCTTAATATTTTTGTTTGCTTAATGTTTGTTGTGAAAATCGTTTAAGTTAAATGAGTATTAAAAATGGGGAATCTTTTAATATCTGCATTTGCTTAACGATTGTGGTGGATGGAGTCTGTGTATGCTCATGCATTTCATTTTGGTAAATCGTGCTGACCCATGATAGGTGGCACCTCGGTAAACAGTATTGACCCGTGATAGGTGGTACGTTTACGATTTACGTTTTGGTAAATTGTGCTGACCCGTGATAGGTGGCACCTCGGTAAATAGTACTTTGGCTTGTGATAGGCGGTACATCTACGATTTACGCTTTTTCTTTTAGTAAATCGTGCTGACCCGTGATAGGTGGTACGTTTATGATTTACCGTTTTTAGTAAATCGTGCTGACCCGTGATAGGTGGCACCTCGGTAATTGGTACTTTGGCCTGTGTTAGGCGGTACAATTATGATTTACGGCTCTTCGAGGAGGGTTTTGGTTTGGAATTCCGATTCCATGCATTTTGGCATATACGCATCGCATTAGGGTGCTTGCCACGCGAGTCGTGGTTGATTCAAGTTTATGATTGAGTGTTTTGAATTTGAGTTGTCGTGGTAATTGTGTTGAAATTGCTAAGTGTTATGAATTGATTATTGTGTGTAAGAGTGATGGGTTGTAAAACTATTTCGAAACTCAATTTGTCGTGGTGATCGTGTGGGAATTGTTAAGTGTTAAGATGTGGAATCGTGTATGAATGTGATTGAGTTAGTTTATGTATTTTTGGAAGAATATGCAGGGAAATCGATTTCCCAATCGATTGGATGAGTTACAGGGACTTTCCTAAATTGACTTAATCGATTTGCCAATCGATTGTATAAATATGTTTTTCAAAACCTTTTAAGAAATCGATTTGGAAATCGATTTGGAAATCGATTGGCAGAAAGACAGGAACTCAGCAAAACTGACAAAATCGATTTGGAAATCGATTGGCATTAATACCGGGGCTCAGTCATTCATTCAATCGATTGCCCAATCGATTGAATTGAGCCCAGAGTTCAAAATTTCACTAATTTCCTTCAGTAAATCGATTTGGAAAAATCGATTGGCTTAGTAGAAATCCTTATTTTGAGTTAGATAACAGATTGATCAATTGACTTATCAATGTTTTGGTTTGTTATGTATTTACTTGTTGAATTGAGAACCTTATTTTGATTTCATTTTTATTTTGGCAAGTGTTACATGAACGTTTAGCATATGGAAATCCTTTTAAGGTGCATGCTTAGTTGAAGGTTATTTTGTGCATTAAATACTTAAATGTTTATTGTGGTAATTGTTAATTTCGGTTGGTGACCCTTTTACAACTATTGTGGAAATCTGGGCTTTGCCCTCAGATGAGAGCCAGGACAATCCTACTGGTTCGTACCCTACGGATGGAATGTAGATGGAATGCTTGACTGGAGCTTCGTTAGGAGGATCTCACGGGGCGCGTGGAGATCACTCAGGGTGTATAGCTATAGTTTTTTTTAAAGAATGATCAGATTAGGTGATGACATAGAGGGAACTTATGTTTTTTTTTGGGATTACGTTATTTGAACTGGAAAACTGTACATTTACTAATATTGTCAGCTGGACATGTTATTTTCGGTGGTTACATGTACCACTTTTTGATGTGTAAATATTTTGGATTCATATTTGAGAAATTTTTCCGCTGCTTATAAATTATAATGACTCGATTATTTATCCAAAGTTATTACCTTATTTATTTCTCTATTTTTTTTAATTTCTTTTGAAAAAAAATACACCATCGCTTTGAATAACGGGGTGTTACATGTTTCAGCCCTAAATAGAAATTGCAAACAAAACTTCAAACATTCATTGGCTAAATAACCTATGCAATTGATCCCTTCTAGATATGCTTTATTACATACAAAGGATTTAAGATTCAGAAGAAACCTAAAATTGAATTTAGTTTAGATACCTATGCCTTTTCATTAAAACAAATTGTTAATATAAATAGATGCATACCTCTCAATAAGATACATCCGTCGATATTGTACCGATCCAGCAACCTTGGCTTCATATGCCAAATTAATTACCAAATGCACAATGATAGTAAAAAATGAAGGAGGGAAAATTGTTTCCAATTGTCAAAGTGTCACGGAAATTTGAGACTCCACTTTTGCTTGAAATTCCACACTAAGTACCTTAAAACAAATTTTCTTGAAGAAATTGCAAAAATCAACCAAAAGTGAAGTGACTTTATCTGGCAATGAACCCCTTAATGTAATTGGAATAAGCTCTTCCATCAAAACATGACAATCATAAACTTTTTAAGCCAAATATTTTGCGTCATTGATATGCACACAACGTGGGATGCTTGATGAGCATTTCATCTGGAGTTTTTACATTCTTGAGTATGCTCAAAAAAATATTAGTTTCTTTGTTAGTCATTTGAAAGCATGCTCTTTCGCAAAAACATTATACTACTTTTTGGGCTCAGTTGTGGTGAAACATATTCTTATGCCATATCTACAAGGTTCAACTCGCACCTTATAGTTATCTTTGGAATCTTCTTTCTTGGTTTAACAATGAACCTATGATGTTATCACACACATTTTTTCAATGTGCATTACACCAAGATTGTGATTAGTACATTATATTGCAAATAAGGAAATATGAAGAAAAATACTATTCTTTTTCCAAGGTTGTGCCCCATTCTCTAGACCTTCTCTTCTCTAGATTCATTTATTTGTCTTAAAATATCACTTCCATCAAGTCTTCTAGGAGGATTCTTTAACTCCCGCATTTCCATTAAATCTCTACTATTTAACCTCCATTTATGGTTGGGAGCTATCCAACGACGTAACCATCGTGAAGGTTGTTTCAATACCACAACATGACATGCATACTAACCTTTAGTATTCATCTAGGCAGACTAGCATATGTTGGAAAGTCATTAATAGTCAACATTATAGCAACCAGAAAGCTGAAATGTCTCATTCTTACAGGCGTCAAATGTTAAATTCCATTTTTCCCATAACTTTTGCAATCCTTGTACTAATGGTTGTAGGTAAACATCATTGTTGTTTCAAGGACCTTTAGGACCAGGAATTAGTAGTGATAACTTGAAGAAATGATTAATTTCATGCCCATCCAAGGAGAAGATTATATGGAATTACCATAGCGGGCCCAAGTGTTATGAAGTAATACTCATCAGTCTTGTAAGGATGACCCAACAGAAGCCACTCATAATCGACATTAATGAGGAATCTGAATGAAAATTGGATAATCAAGCATCAAACTCTTCAAGAAGGGAGTCAGGCAGGATGCCTTAAGAAGACCATCACTCGACCTGACTGGGGGGTAACGAGTCGGTTTTTGGGTTGGTTTTCTACGAAATGAAGCCAAACCACATGAAAATTTGCATGGGTTGGTTTGGTTAAGTTTTACTATCTGGATCTGAATCAAACTAAAGCATGGATATATAGGTTTGGTTTGGTTCGGGTGATTGCTTTCAAAAAAACCAAACGATAAACTTTCAATTTTTTTGGCAGAATTAAAAAAGATATACATGTGCAGCAACCATTTCAATTTCTCCCTCTTAAATAAGAATTTTAGAATAACTACAATCATTCATAATTTAATCCTCTAAAAGACTAAAACAAAAATATGCACGTAGCATTACATAATTTGGTCCGCCTAAAAATAGAATTGAAATAACATAGGTGCAAATAACACCCAAGTTTAAAATACAAACAGGCCAGTAGTGTGCCAAATTAAACCTAATTTAGTTGAATAGATTCTAAATGAGAATTTAAATTACAATGCAAAATAACAATCCAAAGTAAGTAGTAACATTCCACTTGGAGCGAAAAATCTGAATAAAAATAAATAAATTAAACATTTAGAATTATACATGAAATTTATTTCCAACTGAACGGATCAAAATAAATATAACCTTAGATCAATTAAAATATAATACAAGTGAACCTAAAATGAGAGTTGAGTTTCAAATCAACTTTCATCTTGATTCAAGTTGGTGTACTTCATCCATTTGTGCTCTTTTAATCATTACTTTTGGTTTTCTTACTCCAATTTTAGGTAAAATCAAGCTTCAACAGTAGTGGAACTCAAACTACTACGAAATGAATTAAGTACCGATTCTGGTTTAAATTCAAAACTCAGATGACATTGTAGACACTGAAATAGCCAATATATCTCTAGCCAAGCAGGAAAGGACATGTAACTAAAATTAGGATTGATGTCCAAAAATTTGTGGTAAGGGAAACCATTTGTTTATTCGCAGATAATAAGCATTTCAATTTTTCTTTCTCATCATTATACAAAAGCATGAAATCTTTAGCAATCGTACACGACAAGGAACTTTAAATCTAGGACAAGCCACACTTTAAAGTGTTTAAAACTTTCATTTTAGAAAATGTTTAAAAGCAAGTTCATTCCATAACTATCATCTTTGCTAGGGTTGAACGGGTCATATCTTAAATAAATTCAAGATGCTTAAAACTAATAGTGTTGTTTGGGTCATCTCACAATCGTTTTCTATAGTAAGTATTGTTTTTTGTTTCTTATCAACTACCCAATTTTGAATTAAGGCAAACCTTATAATGCTTATTCGTGTTAGTGGTTCCATGACTAGAACTATTGCATGCATAAGTTTTTTTACAATAATTACATTCAATCCTATTTTTATTCTTATGTAAAGTATTCCCAAGTTGAAGAAGGAGGTCAACTAGGTTTTGTTTGTGCAACCAGTTCTAGTTTTAGTCCTTTTAACCTTCTACTACTCCTTGTTGTGTTGCAATTGGTTCCATAATTAAAACTGAGTGCAAGCAATTGCCATATTTTTACTTTGTGAATTACTTTCCTATGTAAACTTCCACCTCCACTTGGCCATTTTTCTCAACTTCAAATTACCTGGAAAAAATCCAAAACAACATCTTAGTTTAGTGAATGTGATAGAATTGTATTTCTTGGGTTCGAAAGAGTTTAGCGGTAAAAATAACACAAGCTAAAATAGGAGAAAACAATCAAAATAGGAAATCATCAAAATAGACAACAATCAAAGTACAATAAAATAGGAAATTACAATCAAAACTTTATTAAATGTACAACACAATAGAAAACATTATTCAAAATAGAAAAAGAAAAACAACAAAAAGCATAAACTTTGTTACCCTAAATGGAGAGAAAATAAATTGGTGATATAAATAAATTGAGACAAAGAAACGGAGAGGAGGTCACGGCAGTGTGAAACAAGAGAGAGAGGGAAAATGAAAGAGTTGTTAGAGAAATAAGATAGCAAGGAGAGAAAACATTCGTGAGTTGTGGCGGTGAGGAGAGAAATAGAGAGCGAGGTGAAAGTCGACAAAGTGGGCGGGTACAATTTCAATGAATGGGATGTGGGTAGCGAGGTGAGAACTGAGGAGGATAATACATATTGCTGATACTAGTGAGTGTGAGTGAATGAAAGGTTGATGCGTTAGAGTGTGACTGTGTTTGTGTGAGGATATCACTAGGGTTTGGAATTAGGCTTAATAGGTGATGGGTCTGATTGTTGTATACAAAAAGTTGTCTTATTGGGCTCAATTTTTATGTAAAAAAAAAATATAAAAAATATGAATAGTGTTGATTTGGTTTGGTTTTTATTAGATGTTTGAGTTTATTGGATTTATTTTGTCCACTTACACATAACGATAACGATAGTAAAATCATATTATCAAAGTTTTATATGTAATACTTCCAAACCAAAAGTTTGAAATAGACATCCAAATGTAATTTTATTTAATTTAAGAGAAAAAGTCAACTTTCAAACAATTATAACACGTGCATCCCCAACTTAATTATACATTTTTTACATATAAACAAAAAAATTATTAAAGGACAATGCAATGAACCACTCCAAACTCATTTAAACAAACCAAGTGACACAAACCCACCACCTAAATATGAACTAACACCCTTAGTGGCGGATCTTGAAAAAAAATATCGGGGGAGCTGGAGTACGATAAGTATTAACTAAATAATTATAATAGAAATTCATAAAAGTGATTATAGTTTTTTTTTTAGAGCTTGACACAATTCTTACATGGTAGACAAATTGAAAAAATTAAAATTTCAATTCTCATAGGTTTTACAATTTTTACAGGTCACACAATTTTCATGCGGTCATACAATTCGCACAAGTTTCAGAACATCACACAATTCATTAAAATAAAATATATCCACTTTATGATTTTTTTTTTTATCTATATATAGAATTTGTTGAATTAATTTATTATATTTTATCTTTTCAATTGCAGAATTTATAATATGATTAACGACTTGGATTGTTATTTAAGAACAATTGAATAAACTTTTACATTAAGGTAAAAATAAGAAGATTATTGCTTTTATTATATTCTTATAGAAAAATTATTTAAATAAAAAAAGTAAAATTGGGGAAGGTATAATCAAAATAAAGAGAAAGAGGTGATGTCAGTTTTCAAAACGTGTTTAAAGATATTTTAATAATATATTAATGTTATTTTATTAAATCTACGTTATTATTTATTAAAAATTTAAAAATTTATGGAATGTCATGGCCCCTACCCGTCCCAAGAAGATCCGGAATACCCTAAAAAAAGTAATTATCATGAACATTGCAAACTATAAGCGCTGGTCAATTATAGAATCATTTTCAGGAAAACAACCACCTAATTTATAAACAATACAATTAACATAAGTTTGTTTGGTAAAATGACCGAATAAATTAAATACTTCTTATTTATATAACAACAAAGCTATCCAGTTCTCATGTAGACTGACATGATGGAAACTGGGATATAACACATTTTCTATCTAATAGATACTATAGAATATGAACTTGCCTTTTTTTACATAATTTATTAGTATGAGCTGAAGTAAGGGAATATATATTTAGTTGACTAGAAAGTAACGAAATATATATTTAGTTGACTAGAAAATATAATGCATAAAGGAGTTAAAAGAGAGATTGAAAAGAAAGATTAATTTTAAAAAGAAAGCATATGGACCCATTTATGTCTTTTATAAAGAAAGAAAAATATAGCAACTAAATAATCTCAAAACTCTATTATGTTAACTCCATCTATTAATGTCTTCCACTCAAATGAAACTTATGTATTACTCAAAATATGAAAAGAAAATTCAAAGAAAATGAAAACTAAAAATATAATTGAATAATCTATAAAGCTGATATTGATATGTGCAGGTCCTAAGGAACTTAAATCTATCCACACCCTTAAAACAAATTGCAAATCGGTAGATCACATATACTGTAGTACTATATATATAATTGATATATTTGTTTTGAAGAATTGAGAATATAAAATATATATTAACGTACCTTAAAGTGTAAGAAGCTGGCTATATGTAAACTTAGGAAAGTAGGAAAAAGGATTTCGATCATGTGATATCATTAGCATAAGCAAACTACCGTAACAGAGACATCAGTACACTTCCAAGAAAGTGGAATAAGAAATGTTCAAATTAAAGCAAAAATACCAGAACAAGAAATTCAAATTAACTCAGAAAAACTAGAACAAGAACAACTAAATCAATAAAAGCATAAGAGACATATTTTTGAGAAAACAATGAACAAAATGAAATAATATTGGGAAGGAAAAAAGCATAAAACGAACCGAACAAAGAAGATATGAAAAAAGGTGAGAGCTATCAATGTAATCAAGATGCTTGCAAAAAAGAAGCACAAAATTATACCATAAAATATTAATGCAGAGAAAAACACAAAATTTGGTGCAGAAAGAAATTTTAGGACTTTTAAGCTAAAATTACATAAATGATCGTATACTTTTGATCAAGAGATAACAGGAGCCCGTTAGGGTATTGTGAAGGTTGCTGACTAATAGATTGCACTGGTGGCGAAGAGTTACGAATGAAGGGCCGAATGGAGATGGGATTATTCGAGGGTTTGAGGATTTTTGCAGCGGAAAGTGAAAAACGGCTGTTTTGGGAGGGACTATGAATCTTTTCTTATTTTGGGGAAATTTTATTCCCGGGCAAGTTGATGTCTATACTAACCCATTTAACTCTATCAATAAATCACCCTATCTAATCTAACGACTTCTTGTTGGTGTTTGTTGGTATAATTACATGTACATACCCTACAGACATTTATGTGGGTCACTAAACAACCTGTTGGTATATGACCAGAAAGTCTACATGTAGTGACAAACTCACGATAAGATAGAAAGGAAACCACAGACACTCAAAACAAAAACATATAGGACAAACAAGTGCATATAAAATAGAGAAGTAAAGTACAAGGTGCCTGATGAGGACATATGAGAGCACTTTTGAAGTTATTCTTTCACATGTCTTACAAGAGTTGGTTGGACTTTTCTATCATATGATCTTCTAACTAGAGACAGAGTTGTCTTGGTTTTGATCTTCCTTATGACTTATTAGATGGAGTCATTTATTCTAGTGCTTTGATTTCCCATCAAATGATGAGTCAAACATGCAATATACCAGAGGTGAGAACATTATCCTTGAACATACACAGCGAAGGCTTCAGACCTTGTAGCCAAAGGATTGCTGATAAGACCGCAAGTGCACGGTATTAACGCGTAGTAAAAATTAATCAGCCCACTAGGACTCTTCTGGTTATAATCTTAGTCTAGTCGTCTCTTGATACTTTAGAACACATATTTAGCGAAAACTAACAATAACTGTTGATAATGATTTTTGGTTTAAATTCACAATTAAAAATAAAGCCTTGAGATTGTCAGTTTCACAATGATGGATACAATAAAATTAACCTTCTAATGAGTTATGGGTGTTAAACTCTTAAACACAATCAGATAAATAATTGTAATAATGCTTTCCTTTCAAAGAACAAAAGTGCCTTTTAACTAGATAACCAACCTATTTTATGATTGACATATTAGCAAAATCTTTAAGAGAATATACATTCATGATTTTCAAAAGAACCAAAATCTATTTTCACACGATTGATTCCTCTTTTCCAATTTAGGGCTCAGATATCAAAATCTACCTTTCGGTAATATTATTTGATTATTTAAATATGAATATGATTCTTACTAAGATTAGATTAAAAAGATCAACAACCATTGACAAAAGAAATAGAAATTGTTAGAGAGGAAATCCTACAATCCTCAGAAAGGAAGATCTAACTCACATATGATTCATAGTAGAATCAAAACTTAAAATATAAAACATTGAAATATAAATAACATAATAAAAAATACAAACAAAATAGAAAACTGATATTTTGAAACTAAGAATGTTCTAAAACGAAAAATTCGTTGAGGAACAAAGAAAGAGTAGTTACGAGAATGTGAGTAGGAGTGTCCCTAAAACTGAGTATAGTCTTTAGTGCCTCATGAGTTTTAAATTATAGGAACATCATTCATTTCATAGCAAGAAAACTTTTCAACAGAAAAATGAGTCATTTAAATGCCATAATGGGCCTTATTGTCGGCAGTAATAGGTACAACAGCAAAGATTAAATATTATGGCCCATAATAGTCAATTACTGCCATGCAGTTAGATGCAGTCATTAAAAGGTAAACAGATTATGGTCATAATGTTTTAACTAAATCAGGCTGGTAACTTGTTGACTTGAATTAGCATATTTTGTTTTATTTTATTAAATTTTTGTTCATCCATTAGGGTTGTAATGACTATTATGGAGGCAGTAATGTTTTGCTGAACGAGTTTATTTTCCATTCTTGATCCAGATGCACCCACCGTGACTTCAAGGCCTTTTTGATCCCAAAAAATTTCACTTACTCTTCACTTCTCCTTGCAATCAAAAACAAAACAAAACAAAAAGGTAGTAAAATAGGAAACTAAAATTGAATTAAAAACATCAAATGAACCTTTAACATAAAGTTATAAAATAAGATTAATTCTAGCTTATCAAATTCCCCATGCTTGAATCATGCTTTCCTAAAACAATTGTTTCAGGTAAAAGGTTTGGATGAGCAGACACCATGAATATGAACTCAACATTCAGTTCAAGTGTGTGCAATAGGCAACTTCCAAAACCAACGGATAACCAACTTCGGTTCCAAATTAGTGACTTAGGCTCCTATAGAAACATAATTATCATCAATATGACACTCATGTCTCAAATTCTCTCAGTGTTTTAGGGTAATAGGCATTCACTCAAAGTTTCACCAATGCAATGTTTTTACCATAGGCTTGATTATTAACCAAATCTTTACTACGTCACTCATGAAAGCATATGTGAATCAAAAACATTTTTCAAGGTTGTAACGAGGCGAAGGGATAATAGGTGGAGAAAACCAATAAAAGGGATATTCAAAAGGCTATTTCAAATTAAACATATGATCATAAATACTCTTTTTAAATAATTGGAGCTCAACTTATTCAAATAATCTTTCATCAGCCCGGACTTCAATCATTAGTCAAATGTGTTACTCCGAGTGGAGCACCTTATTGTGTCTTTTCAAACTTAACTAAGAACATATTTTTCTATTTTTTTTTCTTCTTTTCTCCTTTTTATTTTTATTTTTTAAAAGTTCCTCCACTTTATTCAAAAGGGCACCCAATAATGATTTTATCGATAAAGCAAGGGACCAAGAAAGATAATTCATGTAAGGCTCAAAGTGGGCAACTAGCAGAAAATATGAAACAAAACAAGTCCTGAGGCCTGAAGAAAAAAAAAACTAATCCTAAAGTTTTTTTTTCTTCAAACATGATCACAAGAGAATTTAGCCTTGAGACGGTTTCAAAGTCTAGTTCTACAAGAAACACAGTCAATGGTGAATAATCACTGAAACAAAGAAAAGAGGCATAATATTGATGACGTAACACAACGCCCCTATACTAAGCCAAAACTCCACATTTACGTTAGCTAAATCAGAGAACACACTGTCACGAGAATACAGCTAATTTAATTCAAACTGATAGTATTGGTACCAAAGGTGATTCATTGCCTATTTACAACAAACAAACTTGCACAAAAATTAATGTTCTAAAGGTATATCAAAAGTTTTTCTTTCAGCAAGGAAATTAGTTATTAACATATATTAACATCGAGCAAACAATCAATAAGAAACATAACCTCCCCCCATGCTTGGACCAGACATTGTCCTCAATGTAAAAAAGTACAGTGATGAAAAGGGGTAGGAAAGCTCACAAGATTATGGTGGTGGTAGAAAGTGGTCTTGTGCACATATTACGACCATAATGGCCATTACTGCCAGATAGTAATCCTTGCTGCCTTCTCTTGTTTTCTGCACTTTTCTTGTTTTAGCTCAACCTACAAAACAAAAAGAAATTTTGAAAAATTAAAACCGTGGGTTGCCTCCCACACAACACTTGTTTTGATCCTTATCTTGACCTTCATTTTGTAAATCTTAAGTTGGAGAACGAAGAATAAGACTTACCCTTTTCTCTATTGGATTCCCAACTACATAATGCTTCAACATTTGACCATTCACACTGAAAACTCTAGTGGCCTCACTCCAAATTTCTACAACTCCAAACGGAAACACCTTACAGATGTGCTTATCATGCCACTTCTTGGTTTTTTCCTTCTAGATTTTAGCAGTCTCATAAGCGTCTAACCTCAACTCATCAAGCTCATTGAGTTGGAGATTCTTTTTCACCTGCAGCCTTCAAAATAAGTTCAAGATCTTTATTGCCCAATACGCCTTATGTTCGAGTTCAACTAGGAGCTGACAAGACTTTACATAGATAAACTTGTAAGGAGTCATACCAATAGGAGTCTTGTATGTTGTATGGTAGGCCCAAAGCGCATCATGTAGCTTTACGGAAAAGTCCTTCCTTGATGCAAAGACAGTTTTCTCGAGAATGCTATTAATCTCCTAATTGGAAACTTCTACCTTCCACTAGTTTGAGGGTGATATGATGTGGAAACTTTGTGCTTCACTTCATACTTTTTTAGCAGGTCTTCAAACTTCTTAGCTATGAAATGAGAGCCTCCATCACTAATCACCACCCTTGGCACACCAAACCTCGGAAATATTATCTTTTTGAAGAGCTTAATCATTACCTTAGCATCATTTGTTGGGGCAGCGACAACTTCAATCCACTTGGACACGTAATCCACCGCTACAAGGATGCATTGATTTCCAATAGACGAGAGAAATGGTCCCATAAATCAACTTCCCAAACATCGAAGATTTCAACTTCGAGGATATGTTTAAAGGCATTTCATTTTTTGTTTTGTTTCTGGTACGCTGGCATTGATCACAATGAAGCACAAAGCGACGCACGTCTTGAAGAGTGTGGGATAATAGAAGCCTGCTTGAAGTATCTTTGCTGCATGTTTTTGAGGAACTAGCATGTTCGCCGTAATGCGGAGGAATGACAGTGAAACATGATGCTTTCCATTCTCTTCCGGGACACATCTTTCGGACTCCATCAGCCCATCTCTTAAAAATCAAAAGGTTCATTCCAATATTGTGTTTAAGATCCAAGAAAAACTTCTTCTTTTTGTTGATAGTTCAATCTGGGGGTAATACTCCAATTACTAGGTAATTCACAAAATCAACCTACCATGGTGCTCTCTATTTGTGCAAGAGCAAACAATTGATCATCAGGAAAATGAATCATCCAACGACAACTCATTTTCATTTTTTTATGCAGCCTTGAGAGATGATCGGCCACCACATTTTCAATCCCTTCTTGTCTCGAATTTCTAGATCAAACTCTTGAGAAGTAGTATCCACGAATCAACCTCGACTAGCATCTTTCCTTGCTCAAGAGATGGTTTGTGTATACAATTATCTTCGATCCACTAGGTAGGAACAAAACTTGCCAATGGCAAACACTACTGCCAATAGCTCTTTCTCGGTTTTGGGTTGTCAATCCAAAATAGTTATTATGTGTTGATATATTCGAACTTAGTTTTGGAATTATTCGAAGTGGTGTTAACACTTCTTCTTGATGTTGGTTTTTTCGGAAACACTACCTCCAAGAGAGAGAACGACGTTGCAAGGATGAACGTCAGTAGGGATGATCAAATGGTTGGAGCTACAAATAACAATCGGAGGTTTGTTGTTGCACGAACTGATGCAAAGATCTACGGGATCTGGAGAAGAGAAAAGAGAGATATGTGCTCTTAAGATTAAGAGGGTTAGAATATTTCGTCGTTACCGCTCCTCAAGTTCAAGGTGATGAGGACTCAGGAAAAGAGTTGACTAGTGGATTCAAGAAGTGGAAAAGATCTTCGAGATGACGGATTGTCAGGCAGAGTTGAAGCAAATCAGGACGGCATGGGAATTTATAAAATGGTTCCAAGGACACAGAAGCTATGTGTTGGTGTAAACTCGAAGATGATGAGCATGGATGAATTAACATTAGACTAATAAGGGATTTCAAGTAAAGATCTAAGTTGAGGATTTTGTTAAGAAAAGTATTAGATGTTTTCTGGTACATTTCAGGATGAAACTGGATGAAGTTTGACAACTGTCAAAGAGATGTGAACATCATGGAATTGTTGAGAAGATGAGGCTTCCATTTGGGATAACATTTGGTGGCTTAGGTGTCAATGATAGAGACTGGTATTGAAGTTAAGGGAGCATTGCACATTAGGAGTTGAATACTCTTTGAGTAGATAAATACGCTTTGAGGAATTGTCGATACTTGAGGGGAAAAGTCGAGCCATTCGAGTTAGACTAGATTGCAACTTGGATTATTAAGTATGAATCTCATAACGAGTATAGGAGTGAGACCATGTATTTAGTTGATAAGTGACAATCTCCTGGTGGTTTAGGAGATAGTAAGTATGGATAGTGATATTAGATGAAACTATAGACACGTAAATGTGAATTTGAGCGGTGTTCGGAAAACATAATGAGTTTAGCCTTGATGTTTTGAACTCTACGTTACCATTAAGTGGAATTTGAAGCATCGAGTACGAGAATACTTCAAGATTGTGGTAAATAAGGTTTTGAGAGTCTATGAAAGGTATGTGAGTCTTTGAGATATTTTACTGCAAAATTTATGAGGATGAGTTATAGATAATATTTCTTAGGAAATGCTTATGAGGAACGTTTGAGAAATATTCTTTAGGACGTTCGATTGTTAGGATTTTTCAGTGTGTATCTCAGTGAAGGTTGAGAAGGAATAAAGATCCAGCGAGTGAACCAAATATTGGAAAAAGGTACCAAGAAATTTGTGGAGCAGCACATAGAGATATAGCTTATGACAATTAAAGATTGATGAAAGGAATTATCTCACCTATAACTCAGACATTATTATTATAAAGGTATGCCAATGATATAAAGACATTACTTGAGTGCATGTCATGGGGATTGTTATTGTGTTCGTCAATCAAAGGAAGTTTGTGTGTCCCAAGTGGTATAGTCTTTGGCTTGTTTTCGAAAATATTCGAGGTAGTTTTGATCACCAAGCATATGTGGGGATGGAATTATTAAAATTATAACTGGAATAACATACCGATAAGAACACTACAGTTTGACGTAGTTGTACGACTTAAGAAAAATCGAGGATTTGTGGACAAGGGAGAAATTTAGGAGTTCTCGGATGTAGTGATTGTTATGTGCTCAGTGTGTTGGGGTCATTCTAAGTGTTTCAGTTTGGTACCAAATGGATGTTTCGTACCAAGTAGATGCCAATGAGACTACGTGACATAGGTATGGGATATTTTACTTCGTCGACAGGATCAAAGTTATAGGAAAATAAGGGAAATTTAATGGACTGAGAAGATTGTTGACAGCCTTGAAGTTGCAAGGAGCGCTATTACAGTTCGGCTAAGATAGTCTAAGCCACTATCATGGTGTGGCTAATTAATTGACAAAATTGAGGGACTGATCACCTTCTTCTCTGTGATAGTAGACAAAATAATGTTGAATGGAACGGACGAGCTTACCGACTATGGATGTGTGTGAAGTATTAAACACCTATGAAAGGGGTGGCAACACTTTTTTCGAGAAAGGCGAGTGAAACAAATGTGATTAGTGTTTGAATTTTGAGTACAAACCTATGTGGGTTGCTACTCGTACTGTTAGTTTTGAGGACGAAACTAATTTTAGGGGGGTAGTAATGTACGACCCACAGTTTTAAATCCTAAATTATGCAATTTTAGGTATTTTGTGTGGAATTTCTAGGTTGTTAGCCAGTTTTTTTGGTATGAGTGAAGTTAAATGCCAAAATATATTTTGGAATTTGGATTAAAATTAATGGTCGGAAAATAATTTACTTCCGTTACGAAGGATTTAATACCGGGCAATTTTGTTAAAAATATCTCGGGTTGCTGAAAATTGTACCGGACAATTGAGTTGCGACGAGAGTAGATATTTTTATTAAATTAGACTAAGAGGGGAATGAAATGATGGGGGTAAGAGTTGTTAGATTATTGTTGGTCTTGTTTACTTAATGTTTGTTTTGAAAATTGTTTAAGTTAAATGAGTATTAAGAATGGGGAATCTCTTAATGTCTTGTTTACTTAATGTTTGTTTTGGAAAATCGTTTAAGTTAAATGAGTATTAAGAATGGGGAATCTCTTAATGTCTTGTTTACTTAATGTTTGTTTGGAAAATCGTTTTTAAGTTAAATGGGTATTAAGAATGGGGAATCTCTTAATATCTTGTTTGCTTAATATTCGTTTCGGAAATCGTTTAAGTTAAAAGAGTATTAAGAATGGGGAATCTCTTAATATTTCTGTTTACTTAAAGTTTGTTTTGAAAATCGTTTAAGTCAAAAGAGTATTAAGAATGGGGAATCTCTTAATATTTCTTTTTGCTTAACATTTGTTGTGAAAATCGTTTAAGTTAAATGAGTATTAAAAATGGGGAATCTTT
>PGWS01038757.1:0-21090 GCA_002896235.1 Cicer reticulatum
CAACTTTCGTACCCCTCCGACAAAAATAGACCAACATCTGTATTTCGCACCAGACGATGGTAGTGTTTGAAATTTGCGCAGGAGAACTTAACATAGTTATAGAATTTAAAATTAATGCTATAAAAGTCTTTAGTTCCTGGATTATCTGGACTTGCAGGCGATTTTCATTACACCCGCACAAAATGATCCGAAATGGTGTGGTACGAAAAATCCCCGATTTAGACTTTTCATGCAATTTTGTACCCACCGACCAAAATCGGACGAAATTCATATTTTAGACAAAATGATGGCTAATGTTCAAAATATGATCCGAACACATATAAATTTATGAGAAGAATACTTAATTTTACATTATTTGACAACTCTAATTTATTAAATGATATTATTATATTCGTTTTATTGTTTTACTACATAACGAGATAATAATAACAGATAATAAAATAGATTGTCAAATAAAAGATATAATTACATATTATTTTACAACTCTATTTTGTTATATATTGTTATTATCTTTGTTTTTTTATTCATAACGAAATATAATAACATATAATAAAATAGAGTATTCAAATAAATTTAATTATTTTTATTTAACAACTCAATTTTGTAATATTTTATTATTATCTATTATTAAGTATAACTACAAAATGAAGATAATAATATATAAAATAGTTGTCAAGTAAAGTAAAAAACATATTATTACACAACTCTATTTTTTAAATATTATTATTAATTTCATTTTGATATTAATAACGAAGATAGTAATAACATTAATAAAATAGAGTTGTCAAATAAATTAATTATTACATATTTATTTGACAACTCAATTTTGTTTATATGTCATTATTATTTTCGTTATTAAGTACAACTACAAAACGAAGATAATATTAACATTTAATAAAATAGTGTTGTCAATGTTACATTTGGGCGATTTTCGTACCACCCGACTAAAATGGACCGATATCCACATTTTGAACAAGATGATGGCTGTGTTGGGATCTGACGGGGGACCTAAACACAGTATAAATATCGGAAAATTCGTATTTATGAACCAAAACAAGTGGCTTGAATTTTAAATACGACACAAACTCGGCACACAGTTATAAGTTTAGGACGAAAAATGCTATAAAGGTATCTCGGTCGCTCGATTTCATTTGGACTTTTTCAGGCAATTATTTTACCCTCGACAGAAAGGACCGAAATCTATATTTTCGACCAGACGATGGCAAGTGTTTGAATCTGGAGCAGAACCTAAAACAAGTAATAAATTTTGGAAGAGAATGCTATCAAGGTCTTTCTGGTCTCGGTTTCATCTGGAACTTTCTGGTGATTTTCGAACAGACTAATGGCTAGTGTTTGAATTTGACCGTGAACTGGAAACACAATTATAAATTTTGGAGAAGAATTCTATAAAGGTTCTCCTCGGTTCTTGATTTTATCTGCACTTTTCGGGCGATTTTTCATACCCTCGATAAAATTGACCAACCTGTATTTTCATCAGAACGATGGCTTAGTGTTTGAATTTTGACGTGGAACCCGAAACACAGTTATAAATTTTGGAGAAGAATGCTATAAGGGTCTCCTTGTCCTCGATTTCATCTGGACTTTTTGGGCGATTTTCGTTCCACCCAACAAAAATGGACTGAAATTCATATTTTCGGACTAGAGTATTGTTAATGTTTAAAATCGAGCGCGGAGCCCATAAAACAATTATAAATTTTTGAGAAGAATGAAATTTGACACGGAACCCGAAACACACATATAAATTAGTATTTTCAGACAAGACGATGGCTAGTGTTTGAGATCTGGCGCAGAACCGAAACATAGTTAATAAATTTGGGAGAAGAATGCTAAATAACGGGTCTCCTGGTACTCGGATTCATATGGACTTTTGGGAAATTTTTGAACCACCAAAGGGACCAAAGTCCGTAGTTTCGGAAAAAATGATGCTTAGTGTTTGAAATATAAGACGCTGAACCCGAAACACGGTTGTAAATTTGGGAGAAGAATGCTATAAGGATCTCTTGGTCCTCGATTTCATCTAGACTTTTCAGGCGATTTTTGTATCACCCGACAAAAATGGACCGATGGCTAGTGTTTCAATTCTGATGCGGAACCCGAAAACAAATATAAATTTTGGAGAAGAATGCTATAAGGGTTTTCCCGGTCCTCGATTTCATCTAGTCTTTTCGGGCGATTTACGTACCTCATGATTAAAATGGACCGAAATCCGTATGTTTGAACAAGACCATGTCTAGTGCTTGAATCTAACGCGAAACCCGAAACACATTTATAAATTTAGAAGAAGAAATTCTATAAGGGACATTTGGTCCCCGATTTCATCTGGACTTTTCAGGCGATTTTCGTACCCATCGATGATAATGGACAAATTCTGTATTTTCGACCAAACGATGGACAATTTTTGAATCAGACGCGGAACCCGAAACATGTTTATAATAAGAGTTTTCTGGTCCATGATTTTATCGGGTCTTTTCGGGCAATTTTTGTACCACCGACAAAAATAGACCGAAAATCACATTTTCGGACCAGAATACGATTGCTAGTGTTTTAAATCTGGCGCGGAACCCAGAACACATTATAAATTTTGGAAAAGAATGCTATAATGGTCTCTCGATCCTGCGTTTTGATTTGGACTTTTTGGGCGATTTTCGTACCACCGGACAAAAATTGATCGAAATCCGTATTTTCGACAAGACGATGGCTAGTGTTTCAAATCTAACGCCGAAACACATTTATATATTTAGAACAAGAATTCTATAATGGTCTCCCCGGTCCTATCGATTTCATTTGGACTTTTCAGGCGACTTTCGTACCCATCGACGATAATAGACAAACATCTGTATTTTCAGATTAAACGATGGCTAGTATTTGAAATCTGGAGCGAAACCAGAAACAAAGTTTTAAATTATGGGGTAGAATGCTATAATGGTCTCCCGGTCCTAAATTTCATATGGACTTTTCGGGCGACTTTCGTACCCGCTCGACAAAATGACAACATCCTGTATTTTCGGACCAGAACGATGACTAGTGTTTGAAGTCTGGCACGACTGAAAGATAGTTCTAAACAGATGTTGCCTTTTTGTCGAGGGCTACGAAAGTTGCCTTTTTTTGTCAAGGGCTAACGAATCCGTCGCGCCGAAGGTCCCAATTGAATCAGGACCGTGAGATCATTATAGGCATCATCTTCTGATTTATAACTTGTGTTTCGGGTTCTGCCCAGATTTCAAACATATGCCATGTTTGTCTAGTCCGAAATACAGATTTGTTGGTCCATTATCGTCGATGGGTACGAAGTCGCTCGAAAATGTACAAATGAATCGAGGACCGGGAGAGAATTGTAGAAATTTTGTTCTTAAATTTATAATTGTGTGCGGGTTCCGTGTTGATTTGAACACTAGCCGTCGTCTTCGTCCGCGAAATATGGATTTCGGTCCATTTTAGTCGGGTGGGAACTTAAAATCGCCCGAAAAGTCAAGATGAAATCGAGGACTAGGAGACAATTATGCATTCTTCTCCAAAATTTATAACTGTGTTTCGGGTTCTGCGCCAGATATCACACACTAGCCATCGTTCTGGTCCGAAAATACGATTTTCGGTTATTTTTGTCTGGGTGGTACAAAAATTGCTAGAAAAGACTAGATGAAATCGAGAACCAGATAATATTTCAAACACTTGACATCTTCTTCTAAGAAAATACGGACTTTTGGTCCATTTTTGTCAGGTGATACAAAAATCGCTCGAAAAGTCTAGCATGAAATGGAGGCCGGAAGACCCTTATAGCATTGCTCTCCTAATTTGTAACTGTGTTTTGGGTATCGATGCAAGATTCAAACACTAACCATCGTTTTGTTCGAAACTACAAGTTTCGTTCCATTTTAGTCTGGTTGTACTATAATGACGAAAAGTCCAGGGTGAAATCGAGGAGTGGGAGACCCTTAATATATCATTCTTCTCAGAATTTATACTTGTGGCCCGGGTTCGCGTCAAAACTCAACCTAGCCGTCGTGCTGGTCTGAAAAGACAGATTTTGGCATATTTTGTGTCGATGGGTACGAAAATCGACAAAAAAGTCTAAATGAAATCGAGGACTGGGAGACTTTATAGCATTCTTCTCCAAAATTTACACTGTGTTTTCGGTTTCTGCGTCAGAATTCAAACACTAGCATCGTCTTGTTCGAAAATATGGATTTCGGTCCGATTTAGTCGAAGTGGTATGAAACATCGCCCGAAGTCTAAGTAGAAATCGAGGACCGAGACGCCCTTATAGCATTCTTATCCAAAAATTATAACTGTTGTGTTTCGGGTTCCCGTTAGATTTCCAACACTAGCCCTCGTCTGTTTGAAAATACTATTTCGGTCCTTTTTGTCGAGCGGTTACGAAACTTGGCCGATTAGTCAGATGAAATCGAGGACCGGAGACCGCTATAACATTCTTCTTCCAAAAATTTATAACTTTTGTTCGCGGGTTCCGTGTCATATTTTAATCACTAACCATCGTTTTGTTCGAAAATACAGATTTTTGTTAATTTTAGTAGGGTGGTACGAAAATCATCCAAAAAGTCCAGATCAATTCGAGGACCGGAAGACCTTTATAGCATTCTTCTCCAAAATTTATAATTGTCTTTCAGATTCCGCGATATATTTCAAACACTAACCATCGATTTGTTCGAAAATACGAATTTTGGTCCATTTTAGTTGTGTGGTACGAAAATTGCCCGAAAAGACGTGATGAAATTGAGGACCAAGAGACCCTTATAGCATTCTTCTCACAAATTTATAACTGTTTTTCATGCTCTGCGCCCGATTTTAAAATCTAGCCACCGTCTTGTCCAAAAATACGAATTTCTGTCCATTTTTATTAGGTGGTACGAAAATCACCCAAAAAGTCCAGATGAAATCGAGGATAGGGAGACCCTTGTAAATGTGTTTCAGGTTCCGCGTCAGATTTCAAACACTAGCCGTAGTCTTGTTCGAAAATACGAATTTCGGTCCATTTTAGTTAGGTGGTATGAAAATTGAAGACTAGGAGACCCATATGGCATTCTTCTCAAAAATTTATAACCGTGTATCGGGTTTCGCGCCAGAGATTTCAAACACTAACCATAGTTTTGTTTGAAAATATGAATTTGGGTCCATTTTTGTCGGGTGGTACGAAAATCACTCGAAAAGTCCAAATGAAATCTAGGACCGAGAGACCGTTATAGCATTCTTCTTCTAAATTTATACTGGTTTTGGGTTCCGCATTAGATTTCAAACACTAGCATCGTTTTTTTCTAAAATACGAATTTCGGTCTTATTTTAGTCGGGTGTTACGAAAATCGCCCGAAAAGTGCCGATGAAATCTGGACGTGGGGAGACCCTTATTATATTTTCAACAAAATTAATCTGGTTTCTGGGTGTTCGCGTTAGATTTCCCCACACTAGCCCTCGTCATGTTTGAAAATACAGATTCGGTCCTTTTTTGTCGAGAGGGTTAGGAAAATCGCTCGATAAGTCCATATGGAAAATCGAGGACCGGCTGACCCTTATAGCATTCTTCTCCTAAATATATAACAATGTTTCAGATTTCGGGTCAGATTTCAAACACTAGCCATCGTCTGGTTCGAAAATATAGATTTTGGTCCATTTATTTCGAAGGGTACGAAAATCGCCCGAAAAGTCCAAATGAATTCGACGACCGAGAGACCCTTATAGCATTCTTCTTCTAAATTTAATACAGTATTTCGGATTCCATGTCAAATTGGAAACACTAGCCATCGTGTGGTCCGAAAATACGAATTTCAATCCATTTTAGTTTAGTGGTATGAAACTCGCATGAAAAGTCCAGATCAAATCGAGGACCGGGAGACCCTTAAAGAATTCTTCTCCTAAATTTATAAATGTATTTCAGATTCCATATAATACCACTAGTTTTGATACAAAAGTCATGATAATATCTTCACAACGACAGATTTCAAACACTAGCCGTCGTCTTGTTTCAAAATACAGATTTCTTTCCATTTTGTTGGGTGGTACGAAAATCGCCTGAAAAGTCCAGATGAAATGGAGGACCGGGAAACCCTTATAGCATTCTTGTGCTAAATTTATAACAGTGTTTTCGGATTCTGCGTCAAATTTCAAACACTAGCCATCGTTTGGTCAGAAAATACAGATATTGGTCAATTTTTGTCGAGGGGTACGAAAATCGCCCAAAAAGTCCTTAGGAAATCGAGGACCGAGAGAATCTTAGGGCATTCTTCTTCTAAATTTACAAATGTGTTTCGGGTTGCACATAAGATTTCAAACACTAGCCATCATCTTGTTCGAAAATATGTATATCGGTCCATTTTAGCCGGGTGGCAAGAAAATTGCCCAAAATGGCCAGATGAACTCGAGGACCAGAAGAATTTTATAGCATTTTTCGCATAAAGTTATAACTGTGTTTTCGGTTCCTGGTCAAATTTTAAACACAAGCTATCGTTTGGTCCAAAAATACGGATTTCTGTCCATTTATTTTCGGTGGTACGAAATCGCACTAAAAGTCCAGATCAAATCGACAACCGAGGCCCCTATAGCATTTTTCTCAAAAATTTATAACTTTTGTTTCGGGTTCGCGCCGCAGCATAGATTCTGGTCAAACACTAGCTATCTTCTGGTCCGAAAACTACAAATTTTGGTCCATTTTACGAAATTGTCGAGGGGAGCACAAAAATAACTTTGTTTCGGGCCCGACAAAGTCCGAAATAATGAAATCGAGGAGAAGAAGATTCTTGTAGCATTCTTCTCCTAAATTTATAACTAAGTTTGGGGTTCTCCGTCAGATTTTATACAAAGCTATTGTTTGGTCAAAATACGAATTTTCTGTCCATATTTGTCGTGGTGGTACGAAAATCGCTAAAAAGTCCAGATGAAATTGAAGACCGGGAGACCCTTATATGCATTCTTTACCAAAATATATAAATGTATATCGGGTTCCGCATCAGATTTCAAACACTAGCCATCGTCTTGTTGGAAATTACGGATTTCCGTCCATTTTTGTCGGGTGTAACGTAAATCGTCTTGTCTAGATGAAATCGAGGACCGAGTGACCCTTATAACATTCTTCTCCTTAATTTATAACAACGTATCTCATTTCGGGTCAGATATCAAACACTAGCCATCGTCTATTCTGAAAATACAGATTTCGGTCCATTTTTGTCGAGGGGTACGAAAATCGCCCGAAAAGTCTAGGTCAAATTGAGGACCGAGAGACCGTTATAGCATTCTTCTCCTAAATTTATAATTGAGTTTCGGGTTTTGCCTCATATTTCAAACACTAGCAATTGTCTTCTTCGAAAATACAGATTTCGGTCCATTTTTGTCGGGTGGTACGAAAATCGCATGAAAAGCCTAGATGAAGTCGAGGACCGGGAGACCCTTATAGCATTCTTCTCTTAAATTTATAACTGAGTTTGGGTTCCACGTCAGATTTCAAACACTAGCAATTATCTTGTTCAAAAAATATGAATTTCAGTCAATTTTTTGTCGGGTGAACGAAAACAACCCGAAAATTCTAGATGAATCGAGGAACGGGTGACCCTGATAGCATTTCTTCTCCAAAACTTATTCCAGATTTTAGGTTCAGTGCCAGATTTTAGAAACTGCCATCGTCTGGTCCGAAAAATATAGATTTCTGTCCTTTTTTGTTGACGGGTTGAAAATCGCGTGGAAAGTCCAGATGAAATCGATGACCCGATAGACCCTTATAGCATTCTTCTCCGCTAAATTTTATAATTGTGTTTCCGAGTTCCGTGTCGGATTTCAAACACTAACCATTGTTTTGTTCAAAAACACGAATTTCGGTCCATTTTAGTCGGTTGGTACGAAAATCCCCCTAAAATACAAGATGAAATGGAGGACCGGGAGTCCCTTTTAGCATTCTTCCTCTAAATATAAAAAAGTGTTTTGGATTTCGGGTCAGATTTCAAACACTAGCCATTGATTTGTCCGAAAATATAGATTTCAATCCTTTGTAGTCTAGTGGTATGTAAATCTCCCAAAAAGTCCAGATGAAATCGAGGACCGGGAGACGCTTATAGCATTCTTCTTCTAAATTTGTAACTATGTTTCGGGTTCCGCATCAGTTTTCAACCACTAGACATCATTTGTTCAAAAAACACGGATATCGGTACATTTTAGTCGGGTGGTACCAAATCGCCGGAAATGTCCAGATGAAATGTCCTAATTTTATAAATGTGTTTCGGGTACCTCGTCAGATTACAACCAGTTGCCATCGTCTATTCCAAAAAGACAAATTTTGCCCATTTATGTCGAATGGCACCATACTCGCCCGAAAAGTCTAGATGAAATCGAAGACCGAGAGTCCCTTATATCATTCTTCTTCTAAATTTATAACTGTGTTTCATTTTCCGCGTCAGATTTCAAATAATAGCCATCGTCTTGTTCGAAAATACATGTTTCGGTCCATTTTAGTCGGGCGGTATGAAAATTGCCTGAAATGTCCAGATGAAATCGAGGACAAGGAGACTCTTATAGCATTCTTCTCATAAATTTATAACTGTGTTCCGGGTCCCGCGTCAGTTTTTCAAACACTATCCATCGTCTTGTTCAAAAATACGGACCGACAAAACCCATATAGCATTTCTTCTTCTAAATTTCAAACTGTTTCGGTTTCCGCATCGAATTTCAAACAATAGCCATCATCATGTTGTAAAATACAAATATCGGTCCATTTTAGTCGGGTGGTACGAAAGTTGCCCAAATGTCTAAATGAAATTGAGGACCAGGATACTCTTGTTGAATTCTTCTCTTAAATTTATAATTGTGTTTCGGGTTCCGTGTCAGTTTTCTAACCCTGTCCATCTTGTTCGTTAAAACAGATTTCAGACCATTTTTATCGGATGGTACGAAAATCGCCCGAAAGTCCAGATGAAATCAAGGACCGAGAGACCCTTTTGACATTCTTCTCCTAAATATATACTAGTGTTTCAGGTTTCGCGTCATATGTCAAACACTAGCCATCCTTTGGTTTGAAAATACAGATTTATGTCCATTTTTGTCGAGGGGTACGGAACTCTCCCGAAAAGATCAGATGAAATCAAGTACCGAGAGTCCCTTATAGCATTCTTCTTCTAAATTTATAACAGCGTTTCAGTTTCTGCGTCAGATTCAAACCCTAGCAATCATCTTGTTCGAAAATATGGATTTCATCCATTTTAATGATGTGGTTAAAAATCGCACGAAATGTCTAGATGAAATCGAGGACCAGGAGACTCTTATAGCATTTTTCTCCTAAATTTATAACCGTGTTTCGGTTTCCGCGTCACATTTCAAAACACTATCCATCGTCTTGTTCGAATATACAGATTTCGATCCATTTTTTGTCGGGTGGTACGAAAATCGCCAGAATAGTCCTGATGAAATCGAGGACCGAGAGACCCTTATAGCATTCTTCTTCTAAACTTGTAACTGTGTTTCGGGTTCCGCATCAGAATGTCAAACACTAGCCATCATTTTGTTCAAAAATACGGATATCGGTTTATTTTAGTCGGGTGGTACGAAAATCGCCTGAAATTTCCAGATGAAATCGAGGACCAAGAGACTCTTATAGAATTCTCTGCTAAATTTATAAATGTGTTTCGAGTTTTGTATATGATTTCAACACTAGCCATCGTCTTGTTCGAAAATACGGATTTCGGTCCATTTTTGTCGTGTATTACGAAAATCACAGAAAATTCCAAATGAAATCGAGGACTGAAAGACCCTCAAAGCATTCTTCTCCTAAATATATAACAGTTATTCGGGTTCCGCGTCAGATTTCATACACTAGCCATCGTCTAGTCCAAAAATACAGATTTTGGTCTATTTTGTCGAGGGTACGAAACTCGCTTGAAAAGTCCATATGAAATCAGGGACTGAGAATCCCTTATTTGATTCTTCTTATAAATTTATAACTGTGTTTCGGTTTCCGCGTCAGATTTCATACAATACCCATCATCTTGTTCGAAAATACAGATTTCACCGATAACTCCAGATGAAATCGAGGACCGAGAGAACCTGTTACCATTCTTCGCCTAAATATATAAAAGTGTTTCGGGTTCAGAGTCAGATTTCAAAACACTAGCCATTGTATGGTCCGAAATACAGATTTTGGTCCATTTTTGTTGAAGGATACGAATTCACCCGAAAATTCCAGAAGATATCGAGGAACGACAGGCCCTTATAGCATTCTTCTTCTAAACTTAAAACTGTGTTTCGGGTTTCGCATTAGATTTTAAAACACTAGCCATCATCTTGTTCGATTTCATCTGGACTTTTTAGGCGATTTTTGTACCCCTCGACAAAAATGGACCAAAATCTGTATTTTCGGACCACACGATGGCAGTGATTGAAATCTGACTCGAAATCAGAAACATTATTATATATTTAGGAGAAGAATACTATAAGGGTCTCCCGGTCCTCGATTTCATCTGGTATTTTCGGGTGATTTTCGTACCACCTAACTAAAATAAATCGAAATTCATATTTTGAACAAAACAATGCCTAGTGTTTGAAATACGACACGAAACTCGGAACACAGTTATAAATTTAGGAGAAGAATGCTATAAAGGTCTCTCGGTCCTCGATTTCATTTGGACTTTTCAGGCGATTACTTTACCCCTCGACAAAAAAAGGACCGAAATCTATATTTCGGACCAGACGAGGGCAAGTGTTTGAAATCTGGAGCAGAACCAAAAAACAAGTAATAAATTTTGGAGAAGAATGCTATCAAGGTCTGCTGGTCCTCGGTTTCATCTGGACTTTTCTGCTGATTTTCGTACCACCCGACAAAAAATGGTCCGAAATCCGTATTTTCGAACAAGACTATGGCTAGTGTTTGAAATTTGACAGCGAACTTGAAACACAGTTATAAATTTTTGAGAAGAATGCTATAAGGTTCTCTCGGTCCTTGATTTTATCTACACTTTTCGGGCGATTTTCATACCCCTCGACAAAAATTGACCAAAATCTGTATTTTCAGTCAGACGATGGCTAGTGTTTGAATTTTGACGTGGAACCCGATACACAGTTATAAATTTTGGAGAAGAATGCTATAAGGGTCTCCTGGTCCTCGCTTTCATCTGGACTTTTTGGGCGATTTTCGTACCACCCAACTAAAATGGACTGAAATTCATATTTTCGGACTAGAGTATGGTTAATGTTTAAAATCGAGCACGGAGCCCAAAAAACAGTTATAAATTTTTGAGAAGAATGCTATAAGGGTCTCCCGGTCCTCGATTTCACCAAGACTTTTCGATCAATTTTCGTACCACCCGACTAAAATAGACTAAAATCCGTATTTTCGGACCAAACAATGGCTAGTGTTTGAAATCTGACACGGAACCCGAAACACACATATAAATCAGTATTTTCAGACAAGACGATGGCTAGTGTTTGAGATCTGGCGCAGAACCCGGAACATAGTTATAAATTTTGGAGAAGAATGCTATAAGGGTACTCGATTTCATATGGACTTTTGGGCAATTTTTGTACCACCCAACAAAAGGGGCCAAATTCCGTAGTTCCGGAAAAAATGATGCTTAGTGTTTGAAATATAAGACACATCACCCGAAATACAGTTATAAATTTAGGAGAAGAATGCTATAAGGGTCTCCTGGTCCTCGATTTTATCTAGACTTTTTAGGCGATTTTTGTATCACCCGACAAAAATGGACCGATGGCTAGTGTTTCAAGTCTGATGCGAAACCCGAAACACAATTATAAATTTTGGAGAAGAATGCTATAAGGGTTTCTTGGTCCTCGATTTCATCTAGACTTTTCAGGCGATTTTTGTACCACCTAACAAAAATCGTATTTTCGGACCAGACGATGGCTAATGTTTGACATCTGGCGCTGAACCCGAACACAGTTATAAATTTTGGAGAAAAATGCTATAATGGTCTCCAGGTCCTCGATTTCATATGGACTTTTCGGGCGATTTACGTACCACATGATTAAATGGACCGAAATCCGTATTTTTGAACAAGACGATGGTTAGTGCTTGAAATCTGACCCGAAACCCGAAAGACATTTATAAATTTAGAAGAAGAATTCTATAAGGGCCATTTGGTCCCCCATTTCATCTGGACTTTTCAAGCGATTTTCATACCCATCGATGATAATGGACTAAATTCTGTATTTTCGGACCATACGATGGACAATTTTTGAAATCAGACACGGAACCCGAAACATAGTTATAAATTCATGAGTAGAATGCTATAATAAGAGTTTTCTGGTCCTCGATTTTATCGGGTCTTTTCGGGCAATTTTTGTATCACCCGACAAAATTAGACCGAGGACCGAGAGAATTCTATAAGGGTCTCCCGGTCCTCGATTTCATGTGGACTTTTCGGGCGATTTTCATACCACTAGTCTAAAATGGATTGAAATGCGTATTTTCGGACCAGACGATGGCTAGTGTTTGACATTTGACATGGAACCTAAAATACAGTTATAAATTTAGAAGAAGAATGCTATAAGGGTCTCTTGGTCATCGATTTCATCTAGACTTTTCGGGTGATTTTCGTACCCCTCGACAAAAATGGATCAAAATCTATATTTTCATAACAGACAATGGCTAGTGTTTGAAATCTGACACCGAATCCGAAACACTGTTATATATTTAGGAGAAGAATGCTATAAGGGTCTGTAGGTACTCGATTTCATGTAGTATTTTCGGTTGATTTTCGTACCACCCGACTAAAATGGACCAAAATTCGTATCTTTGAACAAAACAATGGCTAGTGTTTGAAATCCGACACGGAACACGGAACACAGTTATAAATTTAGGAGAAGAATGCTATAAGGGTCTCTCGGTCCCCGATTTCATCTGGGCTTTTCGGGCGATTTTCGTACTACCCGACTAAAATGGACCGAAATTTGTATTTTTGAATATGATGATGGCTAGTTTTTGAAATCTGACGCAGAATCCGAAACACAGTTTAGATCTGGAATTTTCGGCCGATTTTGTTACGCCTCGAAAAATATGGACCGAAATCTATTATTATGATAGATGATGGCTAGTGTTTGAAATCTGATGTGAAATCCAAAACACTGTTATAAATTTAGGAGAAGAATGTTGTAAGAGTCTCCCGATCCTCGATTTCATCTGGACTTTTCGGGGGATTTTCGTACCACCCGACCAAAATGGACCGAAATCCGTATTTTCGGACAAGACAATGGCTAGTGTTTGATGTAACACCCTAAATTTTATGATAAACTATTCTATTAATTAAATAGGATTTTTAAATAATTAATTTGATGTTAAAATTATTAAAAAAATATATGTTAATAAACTTTGTGACTAATTTCCGTTATATAGGTGATTTTTATGATGTGCTAGTTTTATATATACTAGATTACATGAGCGATAAAATAATAAATATTATATTTATTATTTGAAATACTTTTAAATAATAATAGTATTTAGTGTAATATATATTTAAAAGAAAAAGATTTTATACATTTTACGTTGATATACGCACACCAATTAATATCATTCTTTTATGCGGTTTGAATAATATTAAATGTGTACTTAATTAATTTATTTAATTCTAATATATTTATTATAATTATTTACATTATAAATAATTATCTTTAGATAGTGGTATATTATGTTTGATTTTCTTTATTTTTATTACTTATTATGATATTGTGATAATATATATATATATATATATATATATATATATAATTTAGTATAATTTAAAGTGTTGATTTATATTTATTTATTTTATAATTTTGAATATTCTCCTAATTATGATAGTATTTTTATGTGAGTATTAAAAGTATCATTAGGGTGGATTATTTTGAATATGAAGGTTTTTGATTATTATATATTTTAAATGATTTATTACTATTTTTATTAAATATTAGCAATATTTAGTAATTAGAATATTAGATTAAAAAAATGTTTAAATCATTAGTTTTATTATTATTGGTTTTATTTAAAAATAAATAAAGAGGATAATGAGTTTTAACCACGTGTGAACCCTAATTGTTAAAAAATAAAAACTTAACAACATAAAATTGTGAAATGAAGGGGCATCCTTTTGATACCAAAGTAGAAACACAACAACAACCTATCGTTTGACAACCGGTGATCGATGTACTGTCTAGAAAACTTTCTCTCCATTTCGCCCAAATTTGAGTTATGTTATTTCATTCATTATTAACTAGTCCATTAAACATAATTTTCCAGAATTTTAACAACCTCCAATTTCTCTCTAAAATACCCGACTTCTCCGTTTGTAGAATTCGTTTTTTGCACCGTTCTCCCTTCACCGTAAGTCGATTTAGAGTGAAAACCAGACGCCAAAACAACCGTGTGAAAAGTGGTTTATAATTATCCACTGATTGGTGATTAATGATTTATGGTAAATTTTCCTTGACCGAATTCGAATTTAGTTTTTAGAGTATTTTCTCATATTTATTTTTAACGTTTACCCATAAACTGTCGAGTTAGATCGATTGATGGACAAAGAGTCAAATGAAAAAAGGTTGTTTGCTCGTGGAATCCTATTCGTGTGTGAAAGCGTCGAAATAAGGTAAGGGTGAGAGAGCGTTTGAATTCATGAGTGTAATATATTGTGAGATGAACGGGAAAACCGTATTTCCCAACGATTCATCTGGGGCTTGCTACGTATGACAGTAACCCTTTGAGGGATAAAATTAATTAATGTAAAATATGGAAATTGTGAGATTAAAATATAGAATAGAAATATTTGTAGGGTGTTCATTGATTTAATTTATTTGAATGTGTGATATTGATATTATTGTGATATTGGGTGTCAAATTAAATTTATATATGTGTGATTAGATGAGTTTATGTGATGTGATAATAAAAGATGGATGTGTTGTGATAGTTTTATGTAATGATGATGATGTACGATTAATAATTGTGACGTTATAAATTTGTGATAATGCTTGATTGATGATAGTGATGCTATAAATTTGTGATGAGTTTATGTGATGATAGTGATGTTCTAAACCGTGATGAGAATATTGAATTAACCCCATAGTTGATGAAATAATGGTGATTTCAATTTGTGTTTGAGATGACGGTTTTAATGGAGTATCACATACCAACGAGGGGAGAAAATAAATATTGTGAATTTGTGAAGTGTATCGATTATGTGTGATAATAATTTATACGATGATTTGATGTTACAGTGAAGTGTATGGATTTTCTTTGATTTTGACTATATAATGTGATGTTTTTCCTTGAAGAATGTTTGTGTAATGATACAGTTTATTGATGATTAATTGTGTGTTCCTCTTATTTGTATTATACTATCAACATGATTTCAAAACTCACCTCCTTCGTTGTTTCTGTTTGACTGGCTTGGCCATGCGTTTGCGAAATCGTAGTTATTACAGGTTAATGAGTCTCGAAGTTCAAGTTTGGGAGAAACCCCGCTCTGATAGGTGACACCGAGAATTAAGAGTTTTAATGTGTATTTTACTTATGTTATACAAATGACTTTTTATATGAAAACTTAGTACGAGTAAGTCTTGGGAATTAAATCAAGAAATTCTAGTTAAATCAAGTTCATTGATATTGTACTATTTTAATTGAGGAACAAAGTTGATATCCTAAATTCGATATTATACTTTTTATTCTCTTTAACAGATTTGTTTTATCCGCTACAAGTTTTCTTCAAATAATTTAGTATATATTATTTTAAATGTTATTTTGGGGGGTTTAGAGTGTCACATTTGAAATCTGATGCGGAACCTGAAACACAGTTATAAATTTTGGAGAAGAATGCTATAAGGGTCTCCGGGTCCTCGATTTGATTTGGACTTTTCGGGCGATTTACGTACCACCAGACCAAAATGGACCGAAATCCATATTTTCGGACCAGCCGATGGCTAGTGTTTGAAATCTGACACAGAACCCGAAACACAATTAAATTTTTTGGAGAAGAATGCTATAAGGGTCTCCCAGTCCTCGATTTCATCTAGACTTTTTCGGTCGATTTTTTGTACCCATCGACAAAAATATGCCAAATTCTGTATTTTCGGACCAGGCGATGGCTAGTGTTTGAATATTGACACAGAACCCAAAACACAGTTATAAATTTTGGAGTAGAATGATATAATGGTCTCCCAATGCTCAATTTTATATGAACTTTTGGATTAATTTTTGTAAGACCCATAATTTTAAAGTACCCTTTATGTATTTTTGGTGTATTTTGGATTTTGGCTTGGAGGCTTTTAAGCCAAAGTTAATAATATTTTGGAGTTTTATAATCAAAAAGATATTTTGATGCCAATTAAAATTTCTCGTCGATAAATAAATTGAAATTAACTGCGGGTAAATCCTTTGCGGCGAATCTAATGCGTTACGGGTGAAATGGTAATTTAACAAATATCTAGATTTGAGATATTTGTTAAGTTATATTTATTATATATGTACATGTGTGTTTGTTTGGAGCGAAAAAGAAAGGAAAACTAGAAGGAAGGGAAAGGAAAAGAAAGAGTATATAAGGAAAGAAGGAAAAAGGAAGAAAGGAAAAACAAAGGAAAAGAAAAAGAAAGGAATGAAAATCTGAAAATTTTCCATCTTCTTCCTCTGATCAACCGTGACCCCCCTTTTTCCCTTCTCCTCCATTTTCGTTTTCTTCGCTTCCTTTTTTTCAAGAATAGTAACCCAAGGTTGGTGAGCATTAGAACAAGGATTTCCAACCCACTCTTCTTCTTTGATTCGAAACGAAAGTAAAACGGTATTTGAGATTCAACACAAACCTCCCCGTTTCACCTAGATTAAATGTCGTTCAAGAAGTGATAAAAGGGAAGGTTGCTCACCTCCATGCTTACGGCGCTAGTGGACCGGTTTTGGAAGCGTGGTTGCGAGCGGAAAATTTATCGGATTTACTCACGGTACCGAAACGACGATTGAGCTAACGTTAAGGTAATGGCTCCTTCCAAACTTTCTAGTTGCATTAGGGACTTATATGTGGTTGTGTGGGAAGGAATTTGTTAGGGTTTAGGTATCGATTTGGGGAAAAACGAATCTAATGCGTTATGGGTAAAACCTTAGAGTTAGGTTTTGTTTATATTGATGAATTTGAAGTCATTGTGTATGATTATGAGTAAATGAAATTTGATGTATCTGGGTGTTATCTTGCGTTGATTTGTGTTCGTCGTATTTGGCGCGTTCATACTTGATGGTTGTTGATTGACGTGTTTTGGTGTGAACTATGGATTGAATGTGAGAGTATGTCTTAAATTGTTTTCTGTGGAATTTGAAAACTATTAGAGTTAAACGAGTATTAGAAATGGGGAATCTTTTAATATCTCGGTTTACCTAATGTTTGTTTTAAAAAAAAAATCAGTTAAGTCAAAAGAGTATTAAGAATGGGGAATCTCTTAATATGTCTGTTTGCTTAATGTTTGTTGTGAGGACCGTTTAAGTTAAATGGATATTAAAAATGGGGAATCTTATTAATATCTGCATTGCCTTAACGTTTTGTTGTGGATGGAGTCGGTATATGTTCATGATTTTCATCCTTTTGTAAATCGTAGCAGACCGTAATAGGTGGCACCTTGAATAAATAGTACTATTGGCCTGTGATAGGCGGTACATTTATGATTTACGTTTTTGAAAACCGTGCCAGACCCGTGATAGGTGGCACTCGAAAACGATACGGGCCCGTGAATAGCAGTACGTTTATGGTTTTTGTTTTTTGGGTAAATTGTGCAGACCTGTGAAGGTGGCACCTCGGTAAACGCTACGGGCCCGTGATAGGCATTACGTTATGGTTTACGCTTTTTAGTAAATCGTGCAGACCCGTGAAGGTGGCACCTCGGTATTTGGTACTTCGGCCTGCGATAGCGGTACAATATGATTTACGGCCCCTTCGAGGAGGGTTTTGGTTTGGAATTCCGAGTCCATGCATTTTTGGCATATACGCATTGCATTAGGGTGCTTGGCACGCGAGTCGTGTTTGATTCGAGTCATGATTGAGTGTTTTGACTTTGAGTCGTCGTGGTAATTGTGTTGAAAATACTAAGTGTTATGTATTGATTTTGTGTGTAAGTGTGATGGATTGTAAAACTGTTTCAAAAGCCAATTCGTCGTGGTGATTGTGTGGGTTTTGCTAAGTGTTAAGTTTTGGAGTTATGTGTGAGTGTGATTGAATTAGTTTAAGTATTTTTGGAAGAATAAGCAGGGAAATCGATTTCCCAATCGATTGGATGAGTTGCAGGAAGTTCACTATTTTAACCTAATCGATTTGCCAATCGATTGTATAAATATATCTTTCAAAATCTTTTAAGAAATTGATTTGGAAATCGATTGGCAGAGAAGCAGGAACTCAGCAAAAACTGCCAAAATCGATTTGGAAATCGATTTGGCAACACAGGGACTCATCAGAACTGACAAAATCGACTTAGAAATCGATTTGGTCATGCAGAAACTCAGCAGAACTGACCAAATCGATTTGGCAATCGATTGGCTCAGCAAAAGTCCTCATTTTGAGTTAGATAATCGATTGCTCAATTGATTTATCAATGCTTTGGTCAGTTATGTATTACTTGATGGTTTAAGAACTTGATTTTGAGTTCATTGTTAATTGGCAAGCATTATATGAACTTTTTAGCATATGGAAAATCCTTTTAAGGTGCATGCATAGTTGAAAGGTTATTTTGTGCATTTAAAACTTAAATGTTATGTGTTATCTATTAATTTCCGTTGGTGACCCTTTACGATTATTGTGGAAATCTGGGCTTTGCCCTCAGATGAGAGTCAAGACGATCCTACCGGTTCGTACCATACGAACGGGAATGGAGATGGGAACGCTTGACTACAGCTACGTTAGGAGGATCTCATGGGGCGCGTGGAGATCACTCAGGTTGTATAGTTTTTGGTAGGATGATCAGATTAGGTTGATGTATAGGGACTAGACGTCCTACTTTTTGGGTTGGAGTATTTTGATTTGGAAAACTGTACTTATACTAATATTGTCAGTTTACATCTTATTTGAATGGGTCCATGTAACATTTGTTGTTGTGTAAATGCTTTGGATTTATATTTGGAGAAACTTTTTCCGCTGCTTGTAAATTATAATGACTCAATTATTTATCCAAAGGCATTTTCTTGTTTATTTTCTCTGTTTCAGTTTAATTTCTTTTAAAAAAAAATACACTCTCGCGTTGAAAAACGGGGTGTTACAATTTTCTTACCAGCCGACTAAAATGGACCGAAATTCGTATTTTCAAACAAAACGATGGTTAGTGTTTGAAATCTGGGACGGAACCCAAACCACAGTTATAAATTTTGGAGAAGAATGCTATAAGGGTTTTCCCGGTCCTCGATTTCATCTGGACTTTTTCGGGCGATTTTCAAACCACCTCACTAAAAAGGACCTAAATTCGGATTTTCGAACAAACTATGGCTAGTTTGAAATCTGATCGCCTAAGAACCTGAAACACAATTATAACATTTAGAAGAAGATGTTGTAAAGGGTCTCAACATCCTCGATTTCATTTGACTTTTTGGCCAATTTTGACGCAATCAACAAAAATGAACCGAAGTTCGTATTTTCGGACGGCAATGATGGCTCGTAGGTTTAAAATCTGGCGTGGAACCCGAAAAACAGTTATAAATTTTTGAGAAGGAAATGCTATAAGAGACTCACTGGCCTTTGATATCATCTGGACTTTCTGGAGAATTCGTTCACCTACCCTTAAAGTGACCGAAATTCGTATCTTCAAACAAACGGTGGTTAGAGTTTGATAACCTAGCGCGAAACCCGAAACAAAAATTATAAAGTTTTAAGAGAATGCTATAAGAGTCTCTTGGTCTCTCGATTTCATCTGGATTTTTTGGACGATTTTCGTACCATCTCGACTTAAAATGGACCAAGAATCTGTATTTTCGAACAAAACGATGGTTTGTGTTTGGAATCTGACACGAAACTCGAAACACAGTTATAAACTTTGGAGAAGAATGCTATAAGGGTCTCTCATACACATGAAAAAAAAATGGACCGAAATTCGTATTTCGAACAAGCAATGGATAGTGTTTGAAATTTGACGCGGAACCCGAATCACATCTATAAATTTATGAGAAGAATGCTATAAGAGTCTCCAGGTCCTCGATTTCATCTAGACTTTACGGGGTATTTTCGTACAAGACGATGGCTTGTGTTTGAAATATGGCGCATAACCCGAAACAACGTTATAAATTTTGGGAATAATGTTATTATGGTCTCGCGGTCTCGATTTCATTTGGACTTTTCGGACGATTTTCGTACCCCTCGTCAAAAATGGACCAACATCTGTATTTTCGGACCAGACGATGTCTAGTGTTTGAAATCTGGCGCGGAACCTGAAACATAGTTATAATTTTAGAGAAGAATGCTATAAGGGTTTCTAGGTCCTCGATTTCATCAGGACTTTTCGAGCAATTTTCGTACCACCTGACTAAAATGGACTGAAATATGTATTCTCAAACAAAACGATGGCTAGTGTTTGAAATCTGATGCGAAACCCGGAAGAAAATTATAAATTTAGAAGAAGAATGATGTAAGGGACTCTCGATCCTCGATTACATTTGGACTTTGCATGCGATTAACGTACGACTCGACAAAAAAGGGCCAAAATCAGTAATTTTCAGACCAGATGATGGGTAGTGTTTGAGATCTGGTGCAGAACCCAAAACACATGTATAAATTTTGGAGAAGAATGATATAAGGGTTCCTGTACTCTTTTGCGATTTCATCTGGACTTTTCGAGGGATTGTACCAATGGGACTAAAATGGACCGAAATCCGTATTTTCGAACAAGCGATGGCTAGTGTTCAGAATCTTACGCGGAACGAAACAACATTATAAATTTGGAGAAGATAATACTATAAATTTTGGACTTTTTGGGCAATTTTTCGTGCACCCAACAAAAATGAACCAAATTTCGTATTTTCGGACTAGACGATGGCTTGATGTTTAAATCTGGCGCGGAGCCCAAAAACAGTTAATAAATGTTTGGAGGAAGAATGCTATAAGGGTATCTTGGTCCTCGATTTCATCTAGACTTATTCCGGCGTTTTTC
>PGWS01038758.1:0-30612 GCA_002896235.1 Cicer reticulatum
GAACTATATAACTTAACTACAATACATATTAGATATTTTGTACAACAACACATATTCATATACATATTCAGAATACATATTATAACTTAACTACATATACATATTAGATATTTTGTACAACAGCACATATTCAGATATTGTGCCCTATTTATATATATATAACTAACTTATCCTACACAGAACTGAACTAGCTACCATATATTCAGTTCCCTTGCAGCATGCTATTTCCCAGAAAATCAAATAATTTCATTTCAAGCACATACTGACACCAGTCTTCCTTTAATTCAACTAGATCTTTCTCAGAGTATGTTGGACTGGAATTGTCAAAGTATTGTGCAATATAAAATTGAACATAAATAAGTTAGAATCAAATATATATACATAATTTATATATGAAAATCAAATAACGAAAATATCGTACTATTTTTGGGATAATAGTTTGATTCCTATCAACAATCTCCTTCATGAACCGCAATACATAGTACCCATCGATGTTGTTAGTTTGACAAGGGCACTATAAATAAAACATATAAGTCAATAAAATATTTCAAATGAAAATTTAAAGGCATATATTTCAAACCTTTATTGGAATCCATGTGATGTTATTAGACTTTTGCTTCGACACTGTAGCACCTTTTTTGAGCTCGAAAAAACTTGTAAAGCACTATCGAATAAATAAATTTGATTATTATAGCATTAACAAACATATTATTTATATATATATATATATATGTAACAAATAAATGAATATTACTTATCTGTCGAACATAGTCTTTATATTGGAGTGATTGTTGTAATTGCCATGCAAGGGATCCAAATAGTATATAACTTCAGAGGTCGCATTGATTGCAAATAGCACCCAATGTGCCCTACAACAACAAAAATTTGGTTGAGAATTTGTTTACACAACAATAAATTAAGATCTCATAAATTAAAAAGATATAAATAAATAATATGTAATTACGTACCCTGAATTATATGGTGCAAAGAACAATTTATTCTTCTCTATATTTCCTAATAACATATCTACAATGCAATTCTTTACATTAACTAGATCGAGTTTACACATCGTAAGCTTATGCGGAGACAAGAATGAATATCTATTTGACAATTTGCGCATGCACACAACCTTCTCATACAAAAATCTTCAATGAAAATTTGAAACTAGAGTAATTACCAATAAATTTAATTGATTACTAATAAATGCAATTAAAAGTATTTTTACCTTATGTACAAGCTGATGACAGTAGCACTCAGCTCCTTATGGTTGAGAAGTTCGTAAATGTGCTCCTTTTCGAGAAAAGTCTTCATACTCATCTCTGAATATAGCTTTATTCATGGTTTTGATGCGTGAATCGTCGTTGCTGCCCATATTCCTTTTTACTTGGATGTCAAGACACGCCCCGTATTTAGCAAGGCATGGCTGACTTATTTTAGGAGCAGCAGCGACTGATTTTCCCTGATCCAGTTGTTTAGCTACAACTTTTGGCAGCTTTATTACCCTCCAGCTTTTGAAGTTTGCCAGCTTTATAACCTCCAATTTTTTAGGTTTGCCGGCTTTATTTTGTTGTGTGGGTGGTTTATTTGATTGAATATGAAAAAATGAGATTAAATGTTAGTTTATTGAATCTAAAAAAAATGACAAACCTTACGAAATAAATGTGACGAACCTTTTCGGGTGATGTAATTGACTCGTTTATGGGAATCTTTTTATCATTCCCTTTAGGCTTTTGCGGAATCCAAAATATAAATGTGAAATTAAAGTTAGGAGCAGAAAAGAATCAGTAATTAAATATACATACCAATTTAAACATACATTTCAATTAATTAAATATACCTTATCAAAGGCAACAAGATATGTGGCCATGCCACATAACTACCAATTGCTTCGCTCAAAAACTTCATATCTACATCGTTGTCCGGTATAGGCAACGGTGCATTTGGTTCAAAAGCAACAATTGTGATTACTTTGACATGGCCCGCAGGGATCCGTGTGTTGTGCAATACTACTCTTGAAGTATTGTACAATGTTCCTTTTCCGACCCTTCCCCATGAGTAGGGGAGGATAAGCTACAACATGCAAGGAGTGACACCCTAAATCAATGGTTAAAACATAAGTATGGGTTAATACATAAGTATAGTTAATACATAAGTAATTACATAAGTAAGTAATTAATTACCTTGGGAAGACTTTTGAGACCAATGTTGCAACTCACGTTTTCACTCTCCATTTGTATTTCACTTTGGAGTTGATCCGGGAGTTGCTTGTCTTTATTCGTCTTCACCAAGAGTGCCACTTGCTCTGATAGGAGTTTGAGCTTCTCTAATACTTCCTCACTGGATGGATTTTGGCGCTTCTCTGTGAAAATAGCTTTTAAGAGTTACGCCAAATCCTTTCCCCCTCACGCGACCGGATACTCAGGAACATTAAACACTTTACCAAGAATGTCCTGCAACTAGCTTTGTTGTCATCTTGATTTCCGAACTTTGTTCGATATTCTCCTAAAATACATTAAAAAGATAAGTTCAATATCATTTTTTAAAATACAAGATTAAAAATATTAAAAGTGATAATATACTTACACAAAGTTCTATTACTTTTTTGAACATTTTCGTTATCAACCACTCCATCCTTATTTACACGAGCTTCCTTCCACAAGATATGACGACCAAACGGTTGATCGGATTGGGTGTCTTGTTGCTATTTGTTAAGATCATAAACAAAATATTAGTTAGAAACTATAGTTTATAATACAAATTCCCTCATTATATAAAAGTGATGTTTAATTACTTACAAGTTTTTGCTCTAGACGTGCATATCCCATACGTGATTTTTTGTATGGGTGCGTCGGATTTTTGCCCTCTCGCGATTTGCCTTACTTATATTCTATATAAAAAAAATAACAATCATGTAAAAATTTAAAATGCGCTATGAATATGAATAATCAAACACAAATGCTAATAAATTAATCACTTACCACAAACGCGCGGGGTTCGAACGTTTTGATACAAATGCACTCCATTCTTCTTTTGATATATAATGTTTATATATTCTTGGAGCTTCAGCATTTGTATTTCCTTCACTATCTTTTAGATAGAAATTTGAGAGGTGAGATCTAAACCCCGATGTATTTTCCCGACAACTCTCAATACGTAATTCTTTCTCACCTCATCAAGAACAAAAGCAGTCTGCAAGCGGAAATAAAGATATAGTTTGAGTAAAGAGTAAAGTATTACAAATGAAAAAATTATAAATGACAAAAGAGTGGATCAAAAAAGTTACTTGTATATCATTCCACAGTATATCTTTTCGCATCCTTCAACGCCTTATCTTTCAATCATCAATGGTAATAGGGATATTCTGACGAACAACAGCCCCAATGTAACTTACAAACATGGAGCAGTTGGGGTCAATTGCTTGACCACTCTCATTCCATCCAACCTAATAACTCATATAGTAGTACATGCTTTCAAAAAAAGATAAAAAATTAAACAGCAAACAGAGTATAGTATACCTCAAATTTAATGCCACTGCTCCTTGCTTTTATGACCTTTTGCATTATGGTTGCACCACGTTTGACTTCATTTTCGTAAGTATTAGTGTTGACAACTTCCTCATTTTGACAATCTAAATCTTTGGTGGTATCCATTTATCTACAACAAGTTGAACATGCAGTTCAGTATAACTTAAACAAGCTCAACATGCAGTATTCTAAGTACGTATCAGTATCAGTATAACTTAAACAAGCTCAACATGCAGTATTCTAAGTACGTATCAGTATCAGTATAACTTAAACAAGCTCAACATGCATTTGAGTGATAGCAAAAAAATTAATAACATCAATACCTGAATAATGAGGGTTCGAAGAAATACGTAATGTGCATAAACGAGGGTTTGCAGAAATACGATTCGCAGAAATATGGTTCGAAGAAATACGTAATGAGGGTTACGTATTTCAATGAAAAGATATGGTGTGTAATGGAGAGATTATCGTGGATGGAAAATATTGTTCGAACAGGTAGAGATTATCATGGAAATAAGGTTCGTAATGGAAGAGATGATAGGTTCCAAAGGAAGAGAAGAACGATGAAGAGGAGATGATAGTGAAGTTTACGTAATGAAGAGGAAACTGAAGTGGTTTACTTTTATATATAAAATCCTATTACAACGCTTTTTTAGAAGCCTTTTTACAGCGCTTGTTGGAAAAGTGCTCTAAAAGACCTAAGCCTTTTACAACACTTGTTGGAAAAGCGCTCTAAAAAAAGCCTCCTTATTTTATTTTTAAAAGGCTCTTTTACAGCGCTTTTTCACATAAGCGCTGTAAAAGACCTCCTTGTTTTCTATGTTATATGAATGTTTTTTTTTAAAAGCCTTTTACAGCGCTTTTTTCACATAAGCGCTGTAAAAGACCTCCTGTTTTCTTACGTTATATGAATGTTTTTTTTAAAAGCCTTTTAACAGCGCTTTTTTCAGATTAACATGGCTTATATAAAAACAATTAAACATGTACATTAAGATGCCCTTCATCTTTTCCTGGTGGGATTCACATTTTGTTTTTCCATTTTACAATACTTTTTCACGATGGATTAATCCAAAATTCCCTCATCATGATATCTCTAAGATATAAACCATCATCAGTTGAATCACTTCATGTGGTTGTTTGTGATGTTGCAAATAAAAGATCATTACCAACATCTTCATCATTATTGTTAATCATCACTTATTTTATTGGTCGATAGGACAACAAACCATTTAAATCATCAGCTGGATCAGTAAACATAAAATACTTGTTATGCTTGCAACGATATTCAAATAAAAGGCTCGTCTTTGTATCCCCACCACTATTAAAATCGACAAGCAATAACCCTGACTCATCAATTCGAACGCCATTATTATTAATCGACCACTTGCAAATACATGGCTATAGGAACACGTTCAAACGTTTGTAGTCTAACTCCCATACATGCGCTCGATAACCCAAAAATATGATAGATCATTTGCATATATTGGGTTGTTGTCTTTTGCACTTGAGACATGCATCGCTTCAGCTACGAGAGTTGACTCCGCTATTTTGCATAGTGGTCATTGATCATCTTGATCAGTGGTATAAAAATGTGTAGCGACGTTAATAACATAACAAGTGTAAGAAAAGACATGTAAACTCGAAACCATTTGCCTAGCCACCTCAATCTCTGAAATGATCCGGGTCTATATCAAACTTTGAATTTATGTGAATGATTTGCATACCATGTTATAAAACTTCGATTGTGCTATCTTCCAGCTCCAATTTTGATTCCTATTTGCATGGTCAAACAAGATAACTGATCCATGTGTATTGTAACATACGGTTGTAACCTCAAGATCATTGTACAGAACATACAATTGTGCCTACCCCATTCTGTCCTTGATATATGATCTAGTCTCCTTCCAATTAACCTTTCTATGTGATATTCTCCCGAATGACGAGACGATTGAAAGCCCTATTTGATTCCAACATTGGACAGATATTTTAGTACAAAATTGTAACAGCTTTTTGAAACAATGTATCGTTCAGCAATACATACCTTGTGTCGACTTCTACTTTTTACGTACCCTTTTAATCATTAGTTTCATATATCCCTTCTAAGATCGCGATACCAGGGAAGCCCCAGGATTCATATATAAGCTGGCCCACAAAATTTTGTGTTTCCTTTAACCAGATGAACAGTAAGGTGAACCATTATATCAAAAAATGAGGGTGGGAAATACATTTCCAGTTCACACAAAGTAACAACAATTTCCTCTGCAATGTCGGTAATTTCTGAGGATCAATCACTTTACTACAAATTTCCTTGAAGAAGAAACATAATCTAGTTAAGGCTCGTCGAACTTTTTCAGGTAAAATGGAACGTATACCTATTGGTAGCAAATGCTCCATTAGAATATGACAATCATGGGGTTTCAAACCTTTTTAACTTGAGGGTCTTTCATACAAACCAAATTTTTAATGTTTGAAGAGTATCCTTCTGGAACTTTAACTTCGTGTAGAAATTTACATAAAACAATTTTTTCCTTTCTAGATAGAGTATGAGCAGCTGGAGGTAGATATGTGCGATTTCCTTTCTTTATGGAACACAATTCATTTCTTATTCCCCTATCGACCAAGTCCAATCTTGCATTGATGCCATCTTTAGACTTTCCTGGAACATTGAGTAACGTAACATAACACTATCAAATACATTTTTTCAATATGCATCACATCGAGGAAATGTCTTATATACAATGACTTCCAATATGGCAATTCAAAGAAAATTGACTTTTTCTTCCACCCAGTTTGGACCAGCTCTCCCGCAAAAGGTTTGTCAAATTTATTGGTCAAACCTTCTACTTTTTCAAGTATTACATATCCAGTCGGTGCTAAAGGAGCTTTACCTTCCTCTGATTTTCCATTGAATGCATTTCTCCACCCACGATATTGATGACTATAAGGTAAAAAATCTACGATGTACAAGGAATACATTCTTCTTACAATGTTTCAACCGCATCCAATTTGTACTTTCTTCACATATATGACATGCACATTGACCTTTAATGCTATATCTTGATAAATTACCATATGCTGGAAAATCATTAATTGTGCCGAACAACATAGCCCTCAAATTGAAACATTCTTTCTTATACCCATCATAAACTTCCACACCTGTCTCCCACATAATTTTTAAATTTTCTATTAAAGGAGTCAAGTACACATCGATATCATTCCCTGGTTGTTTGGGTCCAGAAATTAACAGAGACAACATCATAAAATTACGCTTCATACATAACCATGGAGGTAGGTTATAAATCAAAAAAATCACAGGCCACGTGCTGTGTGAGATGCTTTGAAGACCATGTGGATTCATTCCATCAGTATAGAAAGTGCAAGTCTTAGATTTCTTTACTCTATATCCCGAATTCAGGATACTCGTGATCAATTTTGCCCATTGTGGGGAATCTGCAGGGTGTCAAAACATTCCATCTCTAATTCTTTCATATGCATGCCATGTCAAGTGTTTTGAATCTTCTTCACTACAATACATGCGCCTAAATCTTGGTATTATAGGAAAATACCACACGACTTTTGCTGGAGTAGATTCTTTCTTCTTATATCGAGAGACATTTCATTTCGGACACACCTTTAATAATTCATATTCGTTTCGAAATAAAATGCAATCGTTAGGACACACATGAATCCTTTCGTAACTCATGCCAATAGAGCACAAAATCCGTTTAGCCTCATAGGTTCAACTGGGAAGTTCATTATCATTTGGCAACATATCTTTTAAGAGTGTTAATAATTCTGTGAAGCTTTTATCAAACCATCGATTACTCGCTTTTAAGTTGTACAACTTTAATATCGCGGATAGTCTTGTGAATTTAGTACAACCATTATATAATGGTTTCTCTGCATCACTCAACAAACTCTCAAACATTTTAGGACAATCCCGAAGATCTTCTTCAATTGCTTTTGCAATCTCTTTAACTCGGTCCAGCTCATATGTATCTGTATCGAAGTCAGTTGAAGCATATGTCGAACCATTCTCAAAATTAATGTTTCCTTTTTTTTTTCTCACCATGTCTTAAACAACATGTATAGTTTGATCAATTTCATTACATACTACATGTCCTTCCAATTCATTCTTCTCTAACGCATTTTCCAAAACAACATTTTAAAACAAGGACAAACAACTCTATTTGGATCTTTTGCATTCTTCACTGCAAACTCAACAAAACTCCTTCACTCCATTTTCATACTCTTTTGACAATCGATTGGCAGACATCCATTTCCGGTCCATATTATATGACCTATATAAATGCAGTTACAAAAATAATAAGCTACTGAACAGATCAACAAATTTCAAAAAGAAACCAATATCAACATATCTAATATTAGAAAATGGAAACTAAGGTCCATTATTATGTAACAATTTCAAAACAGAAAAGATTTCAAAAATAAAACAAGATCAACAAATTTCAAAAAGAAAATATTTAATATGTAACAATTTATTAGTTTTCAATTATTAAAACCTAAAGTTTTTTTGACAACAACAAATTAATAAATACCTGAGACAACGTAGATGGTCGCACAGTATATAGAGGAGATGAGGGTTCCAGAGTAGAGGTGATGAGGGTTCGTAAATTTGTTTTAAATTTGTTTTTATTTATTTAAAGTAATAATTTTTATTTAAAGTGAATGATTTTACAGCGCTTGTAGAATAAGCGCTCTAATAGGTCCTTTAATTATGTGAAAGCGCAAGGCTTTTACAGCGCTTGTAACAAAAGCGCTCTAATATTTCATTTAATTATTTGAAAACGCATGTCTTTTACAATCCTTGTGAAAAAAGCACTGTAATAGGTCACTTAATTATTTGAAAGCGCAAGTCTTTTACAGCGCTTGTCCTAAAAGCGCTGTAAAACATTATGTGAGGGCGCTTCATTTTACATCGCTTGTGTACAAGCGCTGTAAAAGCATTGTAAACATTATGCGCAAACGCTATATGACCCTACAACAGCACTTTTTCACAGCGCTTGTAAAAAAGACGTTGTTATAGGCTCCGTTATTTTTAAAAGATATTTACAACAGCGCTTGTATTTAGTAAGCGCTGTAAAAGGAGCGCTATAAAATGACATTTTTCGCGTAGTGCTTTAAAGCATTCTTCTCCTAAATATATAACAATGTTTCTCATTTCGGGTCAGATTTCGAACACTAGCCATCGTCTGGTCAGAAAATACAGATTTTGGTCCATTTTTTTCGAGGGGTTCGAAAATTGCCTGAAAGGTCCAGATGAAATTAAGGACCGAGAAACCCTTATAACATTCTTCATCAAAATTTATAATTGTGTATCAAGTTCCCACGTCAGAATACAAATACAAGCCATCGTCTTGTTCGAAAATACGGATTTCGGTCCATTTTAGTCGGGTGGTACGAAAATCATTTTTAAAGTCCATATGAAATCAAGGACCTGGAGAACCTTAAAGCATTCTTCTCCTAAACATATAATAGTGTTATGATTTCTGTGTCAGATATCAAACACTAGCCATCGTCTGGTCCGAAATTACAGATTTCAGTTTATTTTTGTCGAGGGGTACAAATATCGCCCGAAAAGTCCAACTGAAATCGAGGACCAAGAGGCCCTTATAGCATTCTGCTCCTAAATTTATAACTGAGTTTCGGGTTTCGCCTCAGATTGAAAACACTATAAATTGTCTTGTTCGAAAATACGGATTTCGGACCATGTTTGTCGGGTGGTATGAAAATCGCCCGAAAAGCCCAGTTGAAATCGAGGATCGGGAGACCCTTATAGCATTCTTCTCCTAAATTTATAATTGAGTTCCGGGTTCTGCGTCAGATTTCAAACACTAGCAATCATCTTGTTCGAAAATACAAATTTCGGTCGATTTTTTTCGGGTGGTACGAAAATCACCCAAAATGTCCAGATGAAATCGAGGACCGGGAGACCTTGATATCATTCTTCTCCAAAAGTTATTACTGGTTTTTAGGTTCCGCGCCAGATTTTAAACACTTTCCATCGTCTGGTCCGAAAATATAGATTTCGATCCTTTTTTATCGAAGTGTAAGAAAAGCGCTTGAAAAGTCTAGATGAAATCGAGGACTGAGAGACCCTTATAACATTATTCTCCTAAATTTATAATTGTGTTTCGAGTTCCGTGTCGGATTTCAAACACTAGCCATTGTTTGTTCAAAAAATACGAATTTCGGTCCATTTTAGTCGGGTGGTAAGAAAATCACCCGAAAATACAGGATGAAATCGAGGACTGGGAAACCCTTATAGCATTCTTCTCCTAAATATATAACAGTGTTTCATATTCCGAGTCAGATTTCAAACACTAGCCATCGTCTGGTTCGAAAATATAGATTTTGGTCCATTTTTGTCGAGGGGTACGAAAATCCTCTTAAAAGTTCAGATGAAATCGACGACCGAGAGACCCTTATAACATTCTTCTTCTAAATTTATAACTCTATTTCAGGTTCAATGTCAAATTTCGAACACTAGCCATCGTCTGGTCCGAAAATACGGATTTCAACCCATTTTAGTCTAGTGGTATGAAAATCGCCCGAAAAGTCCAACTAAAATCAAGGACTCGGAGACCCTTATAGCATTCTTCTCCAAAATTTATAACTGCGTATCATGTTCCGAGTCAAATTTCAAACACCAGGCCTCGTTCTGCTCAGGAAATACTGATTTTTTGTCCATTTTTGTGGGGTGGTATGAAATCGCCGAAAAGTCCAGATGAAATCGGGACCGGGAAACCTTATAGCATTCTAATCCAAAATTCATAACAGTGTTTCTGGTTCTGCGTCAGATTTTTCAACACTGGCCATCGTCTGTTCAAAAATACAAATTTCGGTCCCTTATTTGTCGAGTGGTACGAAAATTGCCTAAAAAGTTTAGATGAAATCGAGGAGAAGGAGACCCTTAAAGAATTCTTCAAAATTTATAACTGTGTTTCGGGTTCCACGGCAAATTTCAAACACTAGCCCTCGTCTAGTCCGAAAATAGAGATTTTGGTTCATTTTTGTTAGGTGGTACAAAAATTTCCTGAAAAGACCAAATGAAATTTAGGATCGTCTAAATTTATAAATGTATATCGGGTTCCGCGTCAGATTTTTAACACTAGCCATCGTCTTGTTGGAAATTAAGGATTTCCGTCCATTTTTGTCGAGGTGTACGAAAATCTCCCAAAAAGTCCATATGAAATCGAGGATCGGGCGACCCTTTTAGCATTCTTCTCCTAAATATATAACAATGTTTCTCATTTCGGGTCAGATTTCAAACACTAGACATCGTCTGGTCTGAAAATATAGATTTTGGTCCATTTTTGTCGAGGGGTATGAAAATCGGCCGAAAAGACCAAATGAAATCGCCGACTGTAATTCGGGGTCCATGTCAAATTTCAAACACTAGCCATCGTTTGGTCCGAAAAGTCCAGATGAAATCGAGGACCAGGAGACGATGGCTAGTGTTTGAAATCTAACGCGGAACCCGAACACAGTTATAAGTTTAGGAGAAAATGCTATAAGAGATTTCTGGTCTAAGATTTCATCTGGACATTTCAGGCAATTTTCATGTTGTGACACCCTAGGAATTCCCCACCGGAATACCTCCAAGGTCTAACAATCTTGCCTTAAGGCTCGACAACAGACCGCCACGATCAGGCTCATTCAGTTGTACTTCCCCGGAATCACTAGGCTTGTCAGGCCCTACCTATATGATGACAAAATAATCTCCACTTCACAAATTCACAATATTTATTTTTCTCCCCTCGTTGGTATATGATACTCCATTAAAACCGTCATCTCAAACACAAATCGAAATCACCATTATTTCATCAACTATGGGGTTAATTCAATATTCTCATCACATAAACTCATCACAATTTTATAGAATCAATATCATCAATAAAACATCATCATTATCATCACATATTATAAATCACACATCATCATCAAATTAACTTACATTATACACTACATTCACATAAACTCATTTAATCAAACATATGCACTAAATTCATTTGAAATCAAATATCACAATGATATCAAATATCACAATAACATCAAATATCACAATAACATCAAATATCACAATAATTTCAAATATCACAATAATATCAAATATCACAATAATGTTAAATATCACAATAATATAAAATATCACACATTTAAAGAAATTAAATCAATCAACACCTTATAAATATTTATATTTCACATTTTAATCTCACAATTTTCTTATTTCTAGATTAATTAATTTATCACTCAAAGGGCTATTGTCGTACGTAGCGAGCCCCAGATGAATCGTGGGAAATACGGTTTTCCCGTTCATCTCACAATATATTATACTCATGAATTCAAACGCTCTCTCATCCCTTACCTTATTTCGACGCTTTCACACACGATTATGATTCCACGAGCAAACAGCCTTTGTTCATTGACTCTTTGTTCATCAATCGTTCTAACTCGACAGTTTATGGGTAAATGTTAAAAATAATTATGAGAAGATACTCTAAAAAACTAAATTCAAAATTCGGTCAAGGAAACTTACCATAATCAGAAAACAAATCATTGGATAAAATAGCATTTTTTCACACGGTCGTTTTGGCGTTAGTTTCACTCAAATCGGACTTACGGTGAAGGAGAACGGTTCAAACTAAGTAATTTAACAGCGGAGAAGTCGAGGATTTTAGAGAGAAATTTGGATGGTTAAAATCTGAGGAAGTAATGTTTATTTGACTACTAAATGAATAAAACGACATACTGAAATTTGGATGAGAACGGAGAAACTTTTCATGAACAATTATCGATCGTCGGTGTCAAACTATAGGTTGTTGTTCTGTTTCTCTTTGGTTCTACGGCTACTGCAGCTCCTTTTCTTACTTTTTCTTATTTTTATTTTATTTAACATAATTAGGGTTAACATAAATGGGTCAAGCCCATTTGTCCTTATTTATTATAATGTTTTTACTATTATTATTTTTATTTTTTTCTAAACAAAAATTAATTGTTACTTAATCTCATTTTTTTACATACTCTTCCAAACATCATTAAATTTTCAAAATATTACTAATATTTCATAATTAATATATGCTAAAGTATAGTATTAAAATAATCAATTATAAAAAAACATATTACTAATAATTAAAACTCACATTCAAAATAATATCTACAATTATACTTATTTCTCAAAATACTCACATTATAATAATACCATCATATTTAGAAAATAGTCAAAATTATAAAATAAATAAATATTACACCACACTTTATATTAATTACTAAATCATAGTAAATATATATAAAATCACAATGTCATAAAAAAGTATATAAAAATAAAAGAAATCAAACACAATATAAATAAATGAAATATAACTACGTGCATACTTAATATCAGTCAAACGCACACAAAAATATTACATTAATTGAGTACACGTATATACACGTAAAATCGCATAAAATATTTTTCTTTAAACTATATATTACACTAAAATACTATTATTTTTCAAAAAAAAAAAATAGATCAAAAGAGTAAAATATAATATTTATTATTTATATTCACTCATGTATGTTGGACTTTAGTCCTTGCATCCTAATTTTGACATAATTAACAAACATACAATGTTCATACATCATATGATAAATCTAACATTTTAATTGAGCAAGATTTCAGGGGCGATCTTCTTGGGTGAGAGGCCTCATCAAGAAGGAGTTGTACTTTTATTTTGTGTGAGTCTGTTGATTGACTACAAGGATCAAAGGGTGAGCAATAGGAAAGAGATTGTGAGAGATAGATAGGTTTCAAGGAAACTGGACAATCTGTAAACAATTCACAATTCTTTCTATTGGAGAAAAAGCTGAAATCCAGTTGGGTTGTCAGGACTGGATGAAGGTTGTCTCGTTGACAACTGAACCAGGATAAATCTTGGTGCATTCTATCCTTTATCTTTTTACTTTTAATTGCTAATCGTGTATGCCGCTTTATAATTCTGCTGTGTATGTAATATTGCTTTAATTTGATTAAAGACTGATATATTCTGATTATTTCGAGGTCATAATAATCAGCAATTGGCCTCAGAGCTTGACTTTTCCAGAGGTAAAACTCATAAAAGGAATATGGCCTCAACTGATTTTCTGGGAGAAGGCGCATCACTAGCAAGACCTCCAGCATTCAATGGAACAGCTTATATGTACTGGAAGCACATGATGTTGATATTCCTGGAAGCCAGTGGCATAGACATCCTTGATGCTGTTGAAAATGGCCCATATATTCCCAAGATTGCAGGAACAAATGACTCGATGATTCCCAAGCCCAGAGCCGAATGGTCTGAGGACGATAAAAAGAAGGTAGGTTACAATGCTAAAGCTAAGAACATTATAACATCTGCTTTGTGTGCAGAAGAATTCTTTAGGGTATCAAACTGCAAATCAGTAAAGGAAATGTGGGACATTCTTCAAGAAACACATGAAGGAACCACAGATGTGAAAAGAGCTCGCGTAAATACACTTATGCATGAATACGAATTGTTCAGCATGAAGAAGATGAATCTATAAGTGATCTACAGACGAGATTTACACACGTGATAAACAACCTTCATGCACTGGGAAAACAGGTGGATAATGAACAGCAGATCGGAAAAATTATGAGGTGTCTAACCAGAGAATGGCAGCCCAAAATAACTGCCATAGCTGAATCTAAAGATCTAGCAAAGATGACAACTGCAACATTATTTGGAAAACTAAGGGAACATGAAATGGAACTACATCGGCTGGACGAATCAGAAATGGAAAGCAGGAAAAAGAAAGGATTATCCTTGAAGGTTCAAGCCCATCAATCGAAAACTGAATCAGATAGCTGCTCAGATGAATCCAGTAGTGAAACTGAAGAGCCTGAAATCGGGTTGCTTGTTAAGAAATTTCTGAAGAAGAAAGACAACAAATTCAGAAAGCCATCCAGCTCTAAGACTAGTGACAACAAGACAATTACATGCTATGAATGTGGTAAAACTGGTCACATAAAGTCAGAATGCTACAAATTGCAGAACAAAAATAGAGCTACAAAACCAAAAGGCAAGGAACCAGTCACCAAAACCAGAAAAGCTTATATTGCATGGAACGACAATGAAGAATCCTCTGCCTCTTCGGATGATGAAGAAGTGAATTTGTGTCTCATGGCAAATACCGATTCAGAATCAGAAAAATGAGGTTAGTTCACAATCTAATCCAACCTATGATGAGCTACAAGAAGCTTTCAATGAACTGCATGATGATTATGTGAATTCCATAAAACAGTTGTTAAGCACAAAGAAAATGTTTGAACAAATGAAAAATGACCATAAAGAAATTGAAAATTTATGTGAACAATTGAAAAAGGATTCACATGACAAATCTGCAAGATGCATTGAACTGAGAATACTGTTGCATCATTAAAATCTGATTTATTGAAGTTTGCTAATAGTAAAGATAAACTGAATGTCATACTTAGCAATCAAAGACATGTTCATGAAAAAATCTGGTTTAGGATATACACCAAATATGCATGTTAAAAGAAATAAAAACAGATATGGTATTGGTTATATGCAAACCAGAAATGTCAAACATGGTCAAAAATCTGCTATTGCTAAGAGTATGTATGACATCTTTACTAACCAAACAAAAATTCATCCTTTGATGGCAAATGTCATTTCTGTTGCAGAAAGGGACATTTTGTGTCAAATTGCAAATTTAAAAATTAGCCCAATAGAGGATGGAAGCAAGTTTGGATAGCAAAGAAATCTGTGTTTGACACTAACCATGTGGACCCAATTTAAATTGGGGACCTAAAACAAAAATTCTGATTGTATGTTGCAGGTGTGCTTGACATCCACAAAGCATTCATGGTATCTAGATAGCGGATGCTCAAAGCACATGACTGGTGACAAATCCAAATTCCTGTCCTTGACATTAAAGGAAGGAGGCTTTGTCAAATATGGTGACAACAACAGAGGAAAGATTATTGGAATTGGTGACATAGGCTATGAGTCAACTGCAGTAATCAAAAATGTGTTATATGTTGAAGGATTAAAACACAATTTACTGAGTATAAGCCAGCTATGTGATAAAGGGTTTTCAAGTAAGTTTTTCATCACAATCTTGCATTATTGAGCATAAAGATGACAAACACATAAAGCTAGTTGGTGACAGAATTAAACAACATTTACATGTTGGATTTCAATTCTGTACCAAGTGCTATATGCTGCTTGTTATCCAATTCAGATGAAACATGGCTTTGGCATAAAAGAATTGCTCACATACATATAAATCATTTGAATAAACTTGTCAGCAAACAGCTAGTCTTAGGTCTACCCAAATAGGAAGTTTTTCTAAAGATAGACTGTGTGATTCATGTGAGAAGAGTAAACTGGTTAAGACTCCCTTTCCCTCTATAGACTTGGTTAGAACAAATAGAGTTTTGCAACTAGTTCACATGGACCTTTTTGGACCTGCCCAAGTTAAGAGTTTAGGTGGAAACCTGTATGGATATGTGTTGGTTGATGATTACTCAAGGTTCACATGGACTTATTTTGTAGCTCATAAAAGTGATACATTCTCAGTTTTAAGAAATTTGCTGCTTTAGTTCAAAATGAGAATGATCACAAAATTGTTTCAATAAAAAGTGATCATGGGGTGAATTCCAAAATGATGCTTTTCAAAATTATTGTGAACTACATGGAATCAACCACATAGATTCTGCCCCTAGGACACCACAGCAGAATGGGTAGTGGAGAGGAAAAATAGATCCCTAGAAGAGTTAGCTAGGACCATGCTTTAAGGACTCCAACCTACCTAAGTACTTTTGGGCAGATGCAATTAGTACAGCCACTCATGTTGTAAATAGAGTTCTCATTAGGCCCCTGCTTAGGAAAACACCCTATGAGCTTTACAAGGGTAGAAAACCAAACCTTTCCTACTTTAGAATCTTTGGTTGTAAGTGTTTTGTGTTGAACAATGGCAAAGAACACCTAGGAAAGTTTGACCCTAAGGCAGATGAAGGTATCTTTTAGGATATTCCCAAACTAGTAAGGCCTATAGAATCTACAACAAAAGAACAAAGACCATAGAAGAGTCAGTTCATGTAAAGTTTGATGAATTATTTACAGAAAACTTGAACAAAACTCCTTCTAAGGTTGATGACATTTTGGACGAAGTTGTAGAATCTGAACCACTAGAACAACCTATAGCTGACCCTCAAACTAGATCAGACCTTGTAGAACCTATAGAAAACCAATCAGTTGCCTAAGGAATGGAAGTTCAACAGAAACCACCCTTTAGACAACATTATAGGCGATATCTCTAAAGGTGTTGCAACTAGGAGAAGCCTTAGTCAGTTTTGTAACTTTACAGCCTTTGTATCTCAGATTGAACCTAAGAACATTAAGGAAGCCCTGTTAGATAGTGAGTGGATACTTGCTATGCAAGAGGAGTTAAACCAGTTTGAGAGAAACAAGGTGTGGAGTTTAGTACCTAGGCCAGAGGGTAAGTGTAAGACCCATAATTTTAAAGTACCATTTATGTATTTTTGGTGTATTTTGGATTTTGGCTCGGAGGCTTTTAAGCCAAAGTTAATAATTATTTGGAATTTTATAATCAAAAGATATTTCGATGTTAAGTTATATTTATTATCTATGTATGTTTGTTTGGAGGAAAAAGAAAGGAAAACTAGAAGGAAAGAAAAGGAAAAGAAAATAGTATAAAAGGGAAAGAAGGAAAAAGGAAGAAAGGAAAAGAAAGGAAAGAAAAAGAAAGGAAAGAAAATTGAAAAATTCCATCTTCTTCCTCTCAACCGTGACCATTTCTCCTCTTTCTCCTATTTTCATTTTCGTCGCTTTCTTTTCTTCAAAACTAGTAACCCAAGGTTGGGTAAGAGTTAGATCAAGGTTTTCGCAACTCCACTCTTCCTCTTTGATTCGAAAACGAAGAAAAACGGTATTTGAGATCCAAACACAAACTCCTCCGTTTCTTCTAGATCCAAGCTTCATTTCTCGAAGAGATAGAAGGGAAAGTTGCTCACCACCAGGCTACGGTGCTAGTGAACTAATTTGGAAGCGGCGTTGTGAGTGGAGATTTTACCGGAATTACTCGCGGTACTGGAAACACACGTTAAAGCTAACGTTGAGGTAAGGGCTCCTTCCAAACTTCTAGTTTGCATTAGGGATTTATCTGTGGTTGTGTGGGAAGGAAATTGTTAGGATTTAAAATGTATCGATTTTGGGAAAAACGAATCTAATGCGTTACGGGTAAAACCTTAGAGTTAGGTTTTGTTTATATTGATGAATGTTTCGTGGTAAATGAATTTGAGGTCATTGTGTATGACTATGAGTACATGAAGTCTGATGCATTTGGGTGTCACGTTGTGTTGAATTATGTTCGTTGTATTTGGCGTGTCCATACTTGATGTATGTTAATTGGTGTGTTTGTTGTGAAATATGGTTTGAATGTGAGAGTATGTTTGAGTTTGTTTCTGTGGGATTTGAAAACCATTAGAGTTAAACGAGTATTAAAAATGGGGAATCTTTTAATACCTCGGTTTACTTAATGTGCGTTTGAGGAAAATGTTTAAGTTAACTGGGCGTTGAGAATGGGGAATCTCTTAATGTCTCGGTTACTTAATTGTCGTTTTTGAAAATCGTTTCAGTAAATGAGTATTAAGAATGGGGAATCTCTTAATGTCTTGTTTACTGAATATTTTGTGTGAAAATCGTTTAAGTCAAAAGTATATTAAGAATGGGGAATCTCTTGATATGTCTGTTTACTTAACGTTTTGTTTTGAAAATCATTAAGATAATCAGTATTAAGAATGGGGAATCTCTTAATGACTTTATTATTTAATGTTGTTTTGAAAATCGTTTAAGTTAACTGGGCGTTAAGAATGGGGAATCTCTCAATGTCTTGGTTACTTAATGTTTGTTGTGAAAGTTGTTTAAGTTAAATGGGTATTTAAAAAATGGGGAATCTTTTAATATCTGCCATTTGCTTAACGTTCTGTTGTGAATGGAGTCGGTATATATTGTTCATGCATTTTCATCCTTTTTGTAAATCGTGCAGACCCGTGATAGGTGGCACCTTGATAAATAGTACTTTGGCCTGTGATAGGCGGTACATTTATGATTTACGTTTTTGAAAACCGTGCAGACCCGTGATAGGTGGCACCTCGATAAACGATACGTGGCCCGTGATAGGCAGTACGTTTTATGGTTTTCGTTTTTTTGTAAATTGTGCAGACCCGTGATAGGTGGCATCCTTGATAAATAGTACTTTGGCCTGTGATAGCGGTACATTTTCAATTTACGTTATTTTTAATAAACCGTGCAGACCCGTGGATAGGTGGCACCTCGGTAATACGATACGGGCCCGTGATAGGCAGTACGTTTATGGTTTAACGCTTTTTAGTAAATCGTGCAGACCCGTGATAGGTGGCACCTTAGGTAATTGGTACTTGGCCTGCGATAGGCGGTACAATTATGATTTACGGCCCTTCGAGGAGGTTTTGGTTTGGAATTCCGAGTCCATGCATTTTGGCATATACGCATTGCATTAGGGTGCTTGGCACGCGAGTCGTGTTTGATTTAAGTTTATGATCGAGTGATTTGAATTTGATTCGTTGTGATGATTGCGTTGAAAGTGCTAAGTGTTATGTGTTGATTATTGTGTGTAAGTGTGATGGTTTGTAGAAACTAATTTGAGACCAAATTTGCCGTGGTAATCGCGTAGTAATTGCTAGGTGTTAAGTTATGAACTTGATTAAGAATGACTTGAGTTAATTCATGAATTTTTTGGAAAAACGATCAGGGAAATCGATTTCCCAATCGATTGGATAGTAAAACAGGGACTTGGCCAAATGGACAAAAATCGATTAGCCAATCGATTTTGTAATCAGTTTTAGAAAATCATTTACGAAATCGATTTGCCCAATCGATTGGGCCTAAGTCAGGGACTCATCCATATTCGACCAAATCGATTTGGAAATCGATTGGCCCTTAAGTTAGGGGCTCAGCTATCCTGTCAATCGATTGCCCAATCGATTGAATCAAGCCAGAGTTCAAAATTTCACTAAAAACCTTCAGGAAATCGATTTTGAAATCGATTGGTATTAAGTCAGGGGCTTAGTTATCCTGTCAATCGATTGCCAAATCGATTGATTCAGCCCAGGATTCTGTTTTCATTAAAAACCTTCACCCCAATCGATTTCCCAGTCGATTGGCTCAGTGAAAATCATCAGTTTTAGTTGTATGATTGATTGCTCATGAATCTATCCATGTCTTGATTTGTTATGTTATAATTAGGGGATTGAGAACTTCATTTTACTTTCTTTTTTTAATTGGCAAAGTATTGTATGAACTTTCCGCATATTGAAAATCCTGTTAAGGTGCATGCTTAGTTGAAAAGTTAGTTTGAGCATTTAAAAACTTAATTGCTATGTGTTAACTGTTATTTTTTTGGTTGGTGGCCCTTTACAATTATTGTGGAAATCTGGGCTTTGCCCTCAGATGAGAGTCAGGACGGTCCTACCGGTACGTACCCTACGGACGGGAATGGAGATGGGGACGCTTGACTGCAGTTACGTTAGGAGGATCTCACGGGGCGCGTGGAGATACTCAGGGTGTATAGCTTTTTGGTAGGATGATCAGATTAGGATGATGTATAGGGACTAGGTGTCCTTCTTTTTGGATTGGAGTATTTTAGTTTGGAAAACTGTACTTATACTAATATTGTCAGTTTGACATCTTTTTTGAATGGGTTCCATGTACCATTTGATGTTGTGTAAATGTTTTGGATTTATAATTGGAGAAACTTTTCCGCTGCTTGTAAATTATAATGACTCAATTATTTATCCAAAGGCATTTCCTGATTTAATTCTCTGTTTTATTTTAATTCCTTTTAATCTCTTTCGAAAAAAAAATATACCCTCGCTTTGAAAACGGGGTGTTACATTGTGGTATCAGAGCATAGGTTTGGTTTTCTTTGGGGGCTGTGGAACCTTGGTTATAGATTGTAGGTCGACCTATAAGTTGGGAGTTGTCATCTGATCATGCGTCGGTTTAGGTGACTTGAGTTGTCAAGTCCAATATATTTATTATGTGTTGTTATGGTCGGACGTTAGTTTGGAATTATTTGAAGTAGTGTTAAGACTCTACTTGATAATGGTTTTATAGGAAACCATGACGCCAAGAAGGAATGACGCTCCGAGAGCCAACGCGAATAGGAATGACCAAATGGGGGAGGCTATGAATAACATGGCTACTTCTGTGGCTGCACAGACTGCTGCCAAGACTCAACGGGATCTTGAAAAGAGGGGAAGAGAGATCCGTGCTGCAGAGTCGATAGGGTTAGAAGACTTCCGTCGTTACAATCCTCCTAAGTTTAAGGGGGATGAGAATTCAAAGAAGGCGGATCAATGGATCCAAGATGTGGAGAAGATCTTTGAAATGATAAATTGTCAGGCGGGAGTGAAGGTCAGCTATGCCACTTACATGTTGTTGGGGGATGCTGAGTACTGGTGGAGGAGTGCAAGGTTATTGATGGGACCGCCCACGAGGAGGTGAACTGGGAATCGTTCAAAAGGAAGTTTTTAGACAAATACTTCCTGATGAGTACCAGGACTAAACTGGGCGATGATTTTCTGAAACATCACCAGGGAAGCATGACCGTGGGCGAATATGCAGCTAAGTTTTGAATCGCTATCGAGGCATTTCAGGTTCTTCCGTGAAGAAATTGATGAACCGTTCATGTGTCATCGTTTCCAAGACGGACTGAAGTATGAGATTCAAGACTCCGTCTTACCCTTGGGAATTCAATGTTTCCAAGCCCTTGTGGAAAAGTGTAGGGAAGTCGAAGATATGAAGAATAAGAGGGCTAGCCGAGAAGGGAATTTTGGTACAGGAGGGCCTAGTCGGGTGAATTACCAGAACAACAAGGGGAAACAAGTTGCTAAACCCTATGATCGACCACGAACTAACAATGGTGGGCATAATCGCCCGGGGAACCAGAATTTCGGGAGACAACTGGGACGAGTGGCCCGATGTTTCCGTTGTGGGGAAGAGGGGCATTATGGTAATGCTTGTACCCCTAACACTCTCACCTGCTACACTTTCCAGAAACCAGGACACATGGCGAAGGATTGCACGGCTCCAAAGGTGGAACCAGTTGTGAATGTAGCTAGGGCTACCCGTCCTACTGCTAGAGGACGCATTTATTGTGTGAATGCTGAAGAGGGGAATCCATCTGGTAATCTGATTCAGCGTGACTGTGAGATTGCAAGTAACACTCTAACTGCACTATTTGATTCGGGGGCAACCCACTCCTTCATTGCTATGGACTGTGTGAATCGCTTGAAGTTATCTGTGTCTGCTTTACCTTTTGATTTGGTTGTGTCCACACCTGCTAAGACCTTAACCGTAAATTCAGCATGTTTACATTGCCGAATGACTATACAGAATAGGGATTTCTTGGTTAATCTAATTTGTTTACCGCTACAATCACTCGAGGTCATCCTCGGTATGGATTGGATGTCTTATCATTATGTGATCTTGGATTGTGCTCGTAAATTGGTTCTTTTCCCCGAACTAGGAGTTGTTAAGTATTTAGCTGCTAACAAACTCCGAGTGTCGCTAAGCGAGGGGACTCATGAGTTTTTGTCTCTGGCAAATGTGGAGGCAAAGATAAATGTGGATATAGAAGATGTGATACTTGTCAACGAGTATCGGGATGTATTTCCAACGGAAATTCCAGGATTGCCACCGGTAAGAGAAGTGGAATTCTTCATTGATTTGCACCCAGGAACGGGACCTATTTCAATGGCACCTTATCGAATGTCGCCATTGGAATTAAATGAGCTCAAAAGCCAAATTGAAGACTTGTTGGAGAAGAAATTCATCAGGCCAAGTGTATCACCATGGGGAGCTCCAGTTTTGCTAGTTAAGAAGAAGGACGGAAGCTCGCGCCTATGTGTGGATTATAGACAGCTTAACAAGGCAACTATTAAGAATCGTTATCCTTTGCCACGAATCGATGATTTGATGGATCAATTGAGAGGGGCCGCGATATTTTCGAAGATTGACTTGAAGTCGGGTTACCATCAGATTCGAGTAAGGGAAGGAGATATTCAGAAAACTGCTTTCAGAACCCGCTACGGACATTATGAATACCTGGTTATGCCGTTTGGAGTTACCAATGCACCGGCAATTTTCATGGACTACATGAACAGAATCTTTTAATTCATTCCTTGATAAATTCGTTGTGGTGTTCATTGATGATATATTGATTTATTCAAGGACTGAAGAAGAGCATGGAGAACATTTACGACAAGTTCTTGAGATTTTACGCGAGAAGCGATTGTATGCCAATCTGTCGAAGTGTGAATTTTGGCTAGAGAAAGTGAATTTCTTGGGACATGTGATAACCAAGGAAGGAATCGCTGTAGATCCGGCTAAGATTGAGGCGGTTCTTGCTTGGAAACAGCCTCTGACGGTCACTGACATACGAAGTTTTGTAGGACTGGCAGGGTACTACAGGAGGTTTATCGAAGGTTTTGCTAAGATTGTGGCTCCACTGACACAACTTACCAATAAAGATCAATCGTTCGCATGGACGGAGAAGTGTCAAGAAAACTTCCAGTTACTAAAGAGAAAATTGACGACCTCACCTGTATTGGTATTACCGCAATCAGAAGAACCCTATGAAGTTTACTGTGATGCATCTCACTAGGGGTTGGGATGTGTTCTGATGCAACACAAGAAAGCTGTGGCTTATGCCTCAAGACAATTGAAGATTCATGAGAGAAACTATCCTACCCATGATTTGGAGCTTGCCGCAGTTGTTTTCACATTGAAGATCTGGAGGCACTATTTATATGGGTGCACGTTCACCGTGTTCAGTGACCATAAAAGCTTGAAATATTTGTTTGATCAGAAGGAGTTGAACATGCGCCACAGACGATGGATGGAGACTCTCAAGGATTTTGATTTCACACTGCAGTACCACCCTGGGAAGGCCAATGTAGTGGCTGATGCGTTGAGCAGAAGAAGTGTATCGGTGTCTTCACTAATTATGGCTAGACAACAAGAGTTGTGGGAAGCTTTTAGAGACCTGCACTTGAACGTAGAGTTTGCACCGGGAATTTTGAAATTCGGGATGATTAAAATCTCGAGTGGACTACTTGAAGACATTGCGAATTCTCAGGATGACGTCTTAATTCAAGAGAAGAGGAATCTAATAGTACAAGGGAAGACGACTGAGTTCAAGATTGGGGCAGATAATGTTTTGCGGTGTAATGGTAGGATTTGTGTACCAGAAATTACAGATATGCGGAAAACAATTTTAGAAGAGGCGCATAAGAGTAAGCTGAGTATTCATCCTGGGGCAACAAAGATGTATCAGGATTTGAGGCAGAATTATTGGTGGCCAGGAATGAAGAAACATGTGGCGGAATATGTATCCACTTGTCTAACTTGTCAGAAAGCGAAGGTGGAACATCAGCGACCTGCTGGGATGTTGCAACCTTTAGATATACCTGAATGGAAGTGGGACAGCATTTCCATGGATTTTATAACCGGATTACCAAAGACAAGAAAAAAGAACGATTCCATATGGGTGATAGTGGATCGACTAACTAAATCTGCTCACTTTTTGCCGGTAAGGACCACTTATAAGGTAGATCAGCTAACGGAGATCTACATTGCTGAAATTGTGAGGTTACACAGGGTGCCATCGAGTATTGTATCAGACTGTGATCCGAAGTTCACATCACATTTTTGGGGAGCATTGCACGAAGCATTAGGAACGAAGCTACGATTGAGTTCAGCTTACCATCCACAAACGGACGGACAGACTGAAAGGACGAATCGTCCTTGGAAGATCTGTTGAGAGCATGTGTATTAGATGATAGAGGAAGCTGGGATGATGTACTTCCGTTGATTGAGTTCACTTACAACAATAGTTTCCACGCAAGTATTGGAATGGCACCATATGAAGCTTTATACGGGCGCAAGTGTCAAACGCCCTTGTGTTGGTATAAATACGGTGAGAATATGATTGTCGGACCAGAGATGGTGCAACAGACCACAGCTAAAGTAAGGAAGATCAAGGAGAAAATGAAGACTTCACAAGATCGTCAGAAGAGTTACGCGGACAAGCGTCGCAGACTTTTGGAATTCGAACAGGGTGACCATGTATTTATGAGAGTCACACCTACTACTGGAGTAGGTAGAGCCTTGAAATCGAAGAAGTTGACTCCGAAATTCATTGGACCATATCAGATTTCTGCACGAATTGGGTCGGTTGCTTATCGAATTGCATTACTTCCGATACTGTCCAATATTCATGACGTGTTTCATGTGTCACAGTTGAGGAAATATCTCGCAGATCCATCTCACGTGATCGAACCAGACGCAATCCAGCTAAAGGATAACCTGTCGTTTGAAGTACCACCCGTGAGAATTGATGACAGGAAGATTAAGCGGTTCAGGACCAAGGATGTTTCGTTGGTCAAGGTGATTTGGAACCCAATCACTGGAGATGCGACTTGGGAATTGGAGAGCAAGATGAGAGAACAACACCCAGAGTTATTTATCGATGCATAGTTTCGAGGACGAAACTAATTTTAGGGGGAGTAATGTAAGACCCATAATTTTAAAGTACCATTTATGTATTTTTTGGGTGTATTTTGGATTTTGGCTCGGAGGCTTTTAAGCCAAAGTTAATAATATTTTGGAATTTTATAATCAAAAAGATATTTGTTAAGTTATATTTATTATCTATGTATGTTTGTTTGGAGGGAAAAAGAAAGGAAAACTAGAAGGAAAGAAAAGGAAAAGAAAATAGTATAAAGGAAAGAAGGAAAAGGAAGAAAGGAAAAAGAAAGGAAAGAAAAAGAACAGAAAGAAAATTGAAAAATTCCATCTTCTTCCTCTCAACCGTGACCCATTTCTCCTCTTTCTCCTATTTTCATTTTCGTCGCTTTCTTTTCTTCAAAACAAGTAACCCAAGGTTGGGTGAGAGATAGATCAAGGTTTTCGCAACTCCACTCTTCCTCTTTGATTCGACGAAGAAAAACGGTATTTGAGATCCAAACACAAACCCCTCCGTTTCTTCTAGATCCAAGCTTCATTTCTCGAAGAGATAGAAGGGAAAGTTGCTCACCACCACGCTACGGTGCTAGTGAACTAATTTGGAAGCGGCGTTGCGAGCGGAGATTTTACCGGAATTACTCGCGGTACCGGAAACGCACGTTAAAGCTAACGTTGAGGTAAGGGCTCCTTCCAAACTTCTAGTTTGCATTAGGGATTTATCTGTGGTTGTGTGGGAAGGAAATTGTTAGGATTTAATGTATCGATTTTGGGAAAAACGAATCTAATGCGTTACGGGTAAAACCTTAGAGTTAGGTTTTGTTTATATTGATGAATGTTTCGTGGTAAATGAATTTGAGGTCATTGTGTATGACTATGAGTACATGAAGTCTGATGCATTTGGGTGTCACGTTGTGTTGAATTGTGTTCGTTGTATTTGGCGTCTCCATACTTGATGTTTGTTAATTGGTGTGTTTGTTGTGAAATATGGTTTGAATGTGAGAGTATGTTTGAGTTTATTTCTGTGGGATTTGAAAACCATTAGAGTTAAACGAGTATTAACAATGGGAAATCTTTTAATACCTCGGTTTACTTAATGTGCGTTTGAGGAAAATGTTTAAGTTAACTGGGCGTTGAGAATGGGGAATCTCTTAATGTCTCGGTTACTTAACTGTCGTTTTTGAAAATCGTTTCAGTAAATGAAGTATTAAGAATGGGGAATCTCTTAATGTCTTGTTTACTGAATATTTTTGTGTGAAAATCGTTTTAAGTCAAAAGTATATTAAGAATGGGGAATCTCTTGATATGTCTGTTTTCTTAAATGTTTTGTTTTGAAAATCATTAAGATAAATCAATAAATCAATATTAAGAATGGGGAATCTCTTAATGACTTATTTATTTAATGTTGTTTTGAAAATCGTTTAAGTTAACTGGGCGTTAAGAATGGGGAATCTCTCAATGTCTTGGTTACTTAATGTTTGTTGTGAAAGTCGTTTAAGTTAAATGGGTATTAAAAATGGGGAATCTTTTAATATCTGCATTTTGCTTAATGTCTGTTGTGAATGGAGTCGGTATAATGTTTTCATGCAATTTTCATCCTTTTTGTAAATCGTGCAGACCCGTGATAGGTGGCACCTGATAAATAGTACTTGGCCTGTGATAGACGGTACATTTATGATTTATGTTTTTGAAAACCGTGCAGACCCGTGATAGGTGGCACCTCGATAAACGATACGGCCCCGTGATAGGCAGTACGTTTATGGTTTATCGTTTTTTTTTGTAAATTGTGCAGACCCGTGATAGGTGGCACCTTGGTAAATAGTACTTTGGCCTGTGATAGGCGGTACATTTATAATTTACGTTATTTTAGTAAACCGTGCAGACCCGTGATAGGTGGCACCTCGGTAAACGACACGGGGCCGTGATAGGCAGTAAGTTTATGGTTTACGCTTTTTAGTAAATCGTGCAGACCCGTGATAGGTGGCACCTTGGTAATTGGTACTTTGGCCTGCGATAGGCGGTACAATTATGATTTACGGCCCTTCGAGGAGGGTTTTGGTTTGGAATTCCGAGTCCATGCATTTTGGCATATACGCATTGCATTAGGGTGCTTGGCACGCGAGTCGTGTTTGATTTAAGTTTATGATCGAGTGATTTGAATTTGATTCGTTGTGATGATTGCGTTGAAAGTGCTAAGTGTTATGTGTTGATTATTGTGTGTAAGTGTGATGGTTTGTAGAAATAATTTGAGACCAATTTGTCGTGGTAATCGCGTAGTAATTGCTAGGTGTTAAGTTATCGAACTTGATTAAGAATGACTTGAGTTAATTCATGAATTTTTGGAAAACGATCAGGGAAATCGATTTCCCAATCGATTGGATAGTAAACAGGGGCTTTGGCCAATGGACAAATCGATTAGCCAATCGATTTTGTAATCAGTTTTAGAAAATTCATTTACGAAATCGATTGATTGCCCAATCGATTGGGCCTAAGTCAGGGACTCATCCATATTCGACCAAATCGATTTTGGAATCGATTGGCCCTTAAGTCAGGGGCTCAGCTATCCTGTCAATCGATTGCCTAATCGATTGAATCAAGCCAGAGTTCAAAAATTTCACTAAAACCTTCAGGAAATCGATTTGGAAATCGATTGGTATTAAGTCAGGGGCTTAGTTATCCTGTCAATCGATTGCCAAATCGATTGATTTCAGCCCAGGATTCTGTTTTATTAAAAACTTCACCCCAATCGATTTCCCAGTCGATTGGCTCAGTGAAAATCCTCAGTTTTAGTTGTATGATTGATTGCTCATGAATCTATCCATGTCTTGATTTGTTATGTTATAATTAGGGAAATAGATTTTGATGAAACCTATGCCCAGTAGCTAGCATTAGAAGCCATAAGAATTTTTATTGGCTTATGCTTGTAATAATGGACTTTAATCTTTATCAAATGGACGTAAAAAATCGCCTTTCTCAATGGTGACCTTCAAGAGGAAGTTTTTGTTTGCCAAACACCTGGTTTTGAAAAATCCTGATTTTTCCTAATCAATGTGTATAAGCTCTTAAAGGCCCTCTATGGGTTAAAGCAAGCTCCAAGAGCTTGGTATGAGAAGCTCAACAATTTCCTCATTCAACAAAACTTTTTACAGAGGAAATGTGACAAGACCCTTTTCACAAAAACTACTAGAATGATATCTTGCTTGTCAAGTATATGTTGATGACATAATATTTGGATCTAACTAATAATAAACTGTGCAAGATTTGAAAATTTGTGAAAGGTAAATTTAAATGTCAATGATGGGTGAACTGTCATATTCTTGGGATTTCAAATTAAACCAAAGCAAGCAAGGCCATTTTCATTAGTCAATCTAATACTGTTCTGATTTGATAAGAAATTTAAATTTGAAAATCTTAAATCCATTGATACACCATGAGTCAAGGAAATTCTTAGACCGAGATGAGAAAGGTAAACCTGTAGATGTTATAGATTTCGTGGTATGGATAGGATCTCTGCTCTACTCACAGCAAGCCGACAGAATCAAGTTCAGTGTTTGTATGTGTGATAGGTATCAATCAAATCAAGGAATCTCACTTCAGTGCAGTTAAGAGAATTTTCAGATACTTGGTAGGAACTAAGAGTCTTGGATTGTGGTATCAAAGGATCAACTTGTACTTTGATTGGTTACTCAGATTCAGACTTTGCCGGGATGTAAATCGACAGAAAGTACTCAGGGACTTGTCATTTACTTGGAAACTCTCTTGTGTCATGGTTTAGTTAAGAAACAGAAAGCATCGCTTTATCAACTACTGAAGCTGAATATATTGCAGATGGGGCTTGCTTTGTGCTCAGATATTTGGATGAAACAACACTATTGGACTTTGGTGTTGGACTTGGGAAAGTACCTATCATGTTGATAACACAAGTGCAATAAGTATAACCAGATCAGTAATGCACTCCAGGACCAAACAATTGAAGTAGACATCATTTTATAAGAGACACTTCAAAATGGAATCATTAAGCTTAAGTATGTTAACACTGCGATCAGTTAGCGGACATCTTCACAAAAGCTTACCAAGAGAAAGCTTTCTTATATAAGGATAAAACTAAGGATTATTGACTAGTGAGGTATGATCATGGGATTTCTGGTGTTTGCAGTTGGTTTCTTCAGTTAAATCGATGGAATCGATACCTTCATGGAAATGGTTTATAAAAATCGCTTTAGGAATCGATTGCTTTGACCCCATAATTCAAAGTTAGAAAAAAAATTTACTTGCCCGAGCGTCGATTGGGAAATCGATTAGTTCGTCTTTTAACATTAAGACATCGATTTGGACATCGATTAAGTAAACACTGGAATCGATTGGAAATCGATTTGAAATATAAACCGTTGTGACTAGCCGTATGAGTAATAATTACGAAATCGATTGACATTACCAAAACGGTAACCTATCGATTTGGGATCGATTTAACATGATTAGGGTTTTAAATAGGAAACAGTTCTCAATCGATTACTGCAATGCTTTCTCAGTTCACAAATTTTCTCATCTGCTTCATCCTTCTGTCTTGCTATTTGTTTATTTAAACTGCTATCTACACTCAATCTTCAACTATTCTTCAATCTCCAAGTAGGCAGAGAGTAAACAAACCCAGGCACGCACTCCTTCACTTCAATCATCTTCCAACAAGTGAACCCCTTCACCATCACGCACTCTAACAAGAGAGTACCCATACCCACACACAAAATACTTTTGCCGAAGACAAAGGCAAGGCACCCACTCCTATCAGAAAGCCTAAAAACGCGAAAAGAACCCCAATGGAAAAACTCATGCTGATGCCATGAAAGTGATTTCACAAAAGAGGAAGAAGAAATATGTCCTCCTCACCCCCTGCGAAGAAAGTAACCCCGCATACAAAGACAAGATGCTGAGCCTTCAATACCATCAGATTCTGAAAGAGAAAATCCATGAGGGTAGAAACTCTGGATTTTGCCTACTTTGTACTGATGCTTACATTTTCAGAAACATCTACGCTTTCACGGACTTGAGAACTTTCCTATCTTCTACACCGACAGCTATCGCGTTTGATTAGGAATTTTATTCTACGTTTAAGCTGACAGAAGAAGGTTTAAGGCTCAAGTCAAAGGTAAAAAGATTGCTATGTCATTTGAATGACTTTCTACCTTATCAGGATTGCTTTCTACGGAAATCCATCGACGCATTTCTGAAGCTGATCGCTTAAAAGGTGGAAGTTTGTTGACAGGCATGCTGGAGTAAAGGACCTGATGATGATGGTTTTGTGGAAACCATTTCTTTACCAATCGGTCAATGAAGGTCCAACATCGGATGTTGATGTACACTCTGACCAGAATGCTAGTACCCTCGTTCAGCACATGCAGTAGTTCAGAAATTGGACATACTACTGTTATGGGGCTTATCAAAGGAGTCAGGATGAGCTGGACTTGGATTGTGCTAAGGCA
>PGWS01038759.1:0-32418 GCA_002896235.1 Cicer reticulatum
AAAGCGCTATAATATGCCCACCCATATATGAAATTATGGTTGGGCATATTAGAGCGCTTTTTTGAGAAAGCGCTGTAAAATGCCCACCCATATATGAAATTATGGTTGGGCATATTAGAGCGCTTTTTTGAGAAAGCGCTGTAAAATGCACACCCATAACTCATATAATGGGGTGCATATTACAGCGCTTTTTGTGAAGAAGCGCTGTAAAATGTGCATAACAAGCGCGCGTTGTATTTACATGTTTTATAGCGCTTTTTTAAAAGCGCTGTTGTATCATTTACAGCGCTCGTTTCCAAAGCGCTTATTTTTTTGAAAAAGCGCTGTAAATGGCTTAAAAAAAGCGCTGTAATATGCGTTTTTTCGCGTAGTGATCAAACTATCATCCTCTTCATTGAGGAAATTGTCTAATAGAAAATCTTCTCTGTAATGAAGAAGGTCGACGAAACCCTCATCTCTATTTCCTATTCCTTGAAAGTCTCCTTTAGTTATCAACTTCTAAAATTCTGATTGCTCTATTAGGGTGAGGTCCTTAAGTGGAGAGTATTGGGAAGTATCTCTTTATTAGAATAAGATATCTCTATGACACTATCCTTGCTACACTCATCAACCTAGGAGATATTGGGCTTATCTACAATAGGTTCGTCTATAGCAACACCCTTGCATATTTTATCAATGATAAAGACTTCTGCCTTGGCCACCTCCCTAGTTTCTTTACTGTAAAAGCTCTATCTAGGGATTATCTTACTTTGAGAGAGGTAATCTCATGTTTTTCTTGTGACTTGACTATAGCTATAGCCTGTAGAGTTCGTCTCATTTACATCATTCTCTTTTGAGTTATGGTAGGAGGAAATAGGCCAGAGTATTATTTGAGCCTTTCTTGTTCAATTCCCATTGGCCTCCCTAGACTGTGGGAATTTTTATCATCCTCTCGACTTGAATTCTTGATCGCTCCTCACGTTAATTTTTGGAGAAGTCACACCAGTCTCCATGGTAATCATCACTACTCACTTTTTTTTGCTTAGCAATAGGATAATCATTAACTAGTGGCATGATCAACTGCTCACCTTTCTTAGGGAATGCCATGTTATGCCACAAGTGCTTGTCTGTCCTTCGAATAACATGTGAGGATCTTGTTGATGTGAAAGATAAATGCATTGTTGAAACCAAACTCGTTTTATATTTAGAGTTTTGATGTTAACAAAAGTATTTTATGAGAACAATATATTTAACTTCAAAGAGTACGAAAAAATATTCATGTTTTGTGAAGAAAATCTGTAATAAGATTTGATTCAAATTTATAATTGAAGAAAATCTAAAATAAGTTTTGATTCCAAATTATAATTGATAAAAATCTAAAATACGATTTGATTCAAATTTATAATTGAAGAAAATTTAAAATAAGATTTAATTCAAATTTATAATTAAGAAAATCTAAAATAAGATTTGATTCAAATTTATAATTGATGAAAATCTAAAATAAGATTTGATCTTCTTATATTATAATTGAAGAAAATGTGTGACCAAGTTGAAAAGAAGATATGGTCAATATTTGAAGAATATTTCAAGAATATTTGAAGAAGATTTGATTAATATTTGAAGAAGATTTAATTAAAATTTGAAGAAGATTTGATCATGATTTGAAGAAGAGTTTATTTGAAGAATTTACAAACTCAATCTACACAAAATATGAACATAATAGATTTGAAGAATCTACAAACTCAATCTACACAAAATAGAAATAGAATCAATTTGAAGAATTTACAAACTCAATCTGAACAAGATACAATTTAGAATTAAACAAGGGTGAAATTGAAGTCCAAATTTTCACTATAAATAGACACTCAAGGCTGAAAGAGAAAAGTATCGAAAAACAGAGAAAAAAATTAGAATAAATCAAGCTCAAAGCTCTCAATTCATCTTAGAGTTCAAAGAGAGAAACACTTGCTCAAGTTTGAAATATTTTCTGAGTGTTTTTTTCTTAGAGTGTGAGACTTATTATTATTATCATCTTTCTTAGAAGCAATTACTCAAGTTCCAATCTTTTGTATCCAACCCGATAGTGGTTTGGTTCCTTATTCAATCTGGGGTTGTCAGGTTGTTTGGAGAAGACTTGACTTGTAGGGTCAAAATGGTTAGTTCCTCAAAAGTCTCGGGTTGTCAGACTGTTTAGGAAGACTGACTTGGTGTGTTAGATGCTTTGTAATTCAAGGTATTTGAATTAGCTGATTAAAGTCTTCTGAATAAAGGGACTAGATGTAGCCAAGTAAGTGGTGAATCAGGATAAATATCTGTGTCAAATTAATTATGCTTTCATTGTTTACTGCTTCTGAATCCGATTGCTTCTTATCTAAGTAATTCATAAAAAAACAACCAACCTTCATCAAATTAGCAAAAAGTTATCAACTTTATCAAACACAATACAACAACCTTCGGTGGCTTGTTGGAGTGGCTCTCAGTCTTTCCCACATTTTTATGCTCGATTCGTGGAATACTAAGCTTGTCAAAAACCAATATTTTGACCTTTAGAGGTTAAGTCAAGATTGAATGATTTAAATTTGACTTAGGATTTCATTCTTGTTGCATCATTGCTTTCCCTTTCCTCGATTTTCCAAATTCATCAGGTTATGTGAAAGATACTGTGACCATTAATAGAGTTTTGAGTAACTTAAAATTTCCCTCTTTTTATTAGCATTTTAAGTAGCTTTTTAGGAGACAATATAATTAGTTGTATAATAGTTATCGAAATTGTGCCATTTGTAATATTTCTTATTTTTTATTTATTTTTATTAGCATTTTAAGTAGCTTTTCATACTTATTTTCGATTGACTCAGTATCTTTGCCTTTGGATGGTTTGGGGTTCGACATGAATAGTCTTTCCCTTTCAAGATCTCACTTGTCATGACATATACTAAGGATTTAGCTAACGTGTCATTGTTTGAATCATCTACTTGCACGATGGATACCAAGTGAGGGTCTGTCTCCCAAAGACACACTTTGTCTTGAAAGAACTGCTCTATTTGAAGAGCCTTCAATGGTATACCATCAAAGCTAGAACAAGCTTGGCCTACTAATTTTGTTGAGGCAAAATACCAAATCAAGTGTTTTCAGGATAAACAAACAGTTAATTAACCACTAATAATGATTTGATTATGTTTCTATTTAACTTGAGTTTTTGAGTGATTTATTCAAAGATAGGTGATGGAATATATTCGTTCAAAACTCAATTATATCTCCATGAAAGAAATCAAGAACACGATGTCTTACATGTCAAAATGAACTAGAGATTGATAAGAAGAACATCCTGGTTATTCCTTTATAAAAACAACATTAAGACAATTCATTCTCCACAGCCCAAATTTGAAGTTAAAGAATATCAAGACTGCTCTAATCAATAGTCAAGCCTAGAACTCGAGCTAAAGGCCAAAAGAAGTAAAATAATCTCTATATTGATGACCAAATCGATCTCTAGATTGATGAGCTGTGAGCAAGCATATGAAGGAGATGAGTACAATGTTGATGCATCCGATTGTAGAAAGCCTTGCATGCTTCTGAGCCAAAAGGCTGACATTTCATAGCCCATTCAATTATGCATCCATGTTCTCCATAAAACTCAGAAGCAAGAACGTTTTGGACCAAATAACGCATGTGTTTAATTGACTTCAATCTAAACTAACAGTTTGCAGAAGTTCAATAATGGCTAAATTGAACCTCTTCAATCATCTCCTCATCAATAAAAGGAATATCAAGGAGAGGACAGAGGCAAAAGGTTTTAAGACAATCATTTCATACTTAAAGATTAATACCCAAGCAACAAATCTCTTCTCTAAAGCAAAACTCCAACTCTCTCTATTTATATTCAAGGATCACTTTTTCAGTTCTTGCTGATAATCAATCTCAAACAAGGGTTGAGCCGTTTTTAGATTCTAAAATCTTTTATCGTACGCATCATTTGCAACTCAAGTCTATTTCTTAAGAAAGTTTGAGTATGTTGTAAAAATCCTTTTAGTTGTTAAAATGTAATTGAAAAAATCTTTTCAAGGTTGAAAGGTGAATTTTGAAATTGATTAAAAGTGATCAAGAAAAATAGTGTGGAAGTAATAATGTTCTGGCGCTAAGCAACTTAGTCGAAAATCTCACAGATTGTGAGGACTGAACGTAGCCCATCATTGTGTGATATTCTTATCCTTATTTATTTCTCTAACTTACCCAGCATTTTCTCGACGTTCTGTTTGAAACCAAAATTGAACTTGAGTAAATTTAACGGCTTAACTATAGTTTTAGTCACTCTATTTTCACCCATTCACGAAATTAGTCCCTTTATTTTTTAAGTTGACAATTTTACTCATTCCCTCAGATTTTGAACTTTAATATGACGATCTGATATATTTTAAATGATGTTACATATGATTTCTTGTTATAGAACCATCTAGATACATTAATTATTCAAATGTCATTAATTAAATTAGCAAAATGAAAAAATTTGAATTCAAAAGTTATGTTTTTAGAAGGTTTTACTGCGATGTCATTAGTGCTTATTATTTTACATCATTGTATTATATGCCACATTATTTAAACGATGTTCAATCATCAATTTTTAGTTCAAAAATCTGATAGAGGGGTCAAAATTGTCGACTTTTAAAATAGAGGAACCGGTTTTGTGAATGGATAAAAGCTGGGGGACTAAAATTACGATTAAGTCTAATTTAAATTAAGTTCAGGAACTAAGATTTTTAAAAGGGATCACAATTCAAACCCCTTTCCTTGTGATTGATATTGCTATTTCAATTGGCATTAGAGCTCTACAAGCCAAGTATATTGTTGAAGGAGTTATTTTGATGGTACAAGTTGTTGGAATCAAGTTGCTTCTATACTTAGAGTTTCGATGATAACAAAAGTATTTATGAGAACAATATATTTGACTTCAAAGAGTATGTGTAAGACCCATAATTTTAAAGTATACTTTATGCATTTTTGTGTATTTTGGATTTTGGCTCGGAGGCTTTTTAGCCAAAGTTATTAATATTTTGGAGTTTATACGATCAAAAAGATATTTTGACGCCGATTAAAATTACTCGTCGATAAATAAATTAAATTAAGTGCGGTGAATCTTTTACGAAGAATTTAATGCGTTATGGGTGAAATGGTAATTTAACAAATATCTAGTTATTTTGAGATATTTGTTAGAAGTTATTAATATAAAAAGAAAAGAAAAGGATATAAAAAGGAAAGAAGGAAAAAGGAACAAAGGAAAAAGAAAGGAAAGAAAGAGAAAGGAAAGAAAAAGTAAAATTCCATCTTCTTCCTCTGTTACCTCTACGCGTGACCCCCTTCTCCCTCCTTCCACCATTTTTCATTTTCTTTGCTTCCTTTCTTCAAGATTAGAAACCCAATGCTTGGTGGGTGATAGGATAAGGATTTCTTAACTTCACTCTCCCTCGTTGATTCGAAAACGAAGAAAAACGATGTTAGGGATTTTAAAACCGCCAAACACAAACCTCCCCGTTTCATCTAGATCTAAGCTTCATTTCGCGAAGAGATAGAAGAGAAAGTTGCTCACCACCATACTACGGTGCTAGTGAACTAACTTTGGAAGCGACGTCGCGAGCGGAGATTTTACCGAATTTACTCGCGGTACCGGGAACGCACGTTAAAGCTATCGTTAAGGTAAGGGCTCCTTCCAAACTTTAAGTTTGCATTTAGGGACTTATATGTGATTGTGTGGAAAGGAATTTGTTAGGGTTGAAATGTTGATTTGGGGGAAAATGAATCTAAGGCTTTATGGGTAAAATCTTAGAGTTAGGTTTTGGTTTTATTGATGAATGTTTCGTGGAAAATGAATTTAAACTCATTTATGTATGATTTTGAGTAAATGAAACTTGTTGTGTTTGAGTGGTGGATTGTGTTGATTTGTGTTCGTCGTATTTGACGTGTTCTTAATTAATACTGATGAAATTTGTTGTGTGTATGGTTGGATTCTTTGGAGAAATGAATTGATGTGTTTTGGGTGTGAGTTGTGGATTGGATCTGATAATAGGTTTGAATTTGTTTTGTGTGGAATCTAAAAACCATTAGAGTTAAACGAGTATTAAGAATGGGGAATCTCTTAATGTCTACGTTTACTTAATGTTGGCGTGAAAACAATTAGAGTTAAACGAGTATTAAAAATGGGGAATCATTTAATATCTCGGTTTACTTAATGTGTGTTTGAGAAAATCGTTTAAGTTAAATGAGTATTAAGAATGCGAAATCTCTTAATGTCTTGTTTACTTAATGTTTGTTTTGAAAATCGTTTAAGTTAAATGAGTATTAAGAATGGGAATCTCTTAATGTCTTGTTTACTTAATGTTTGTTTTGAAATCGTTTAAGTTAAATGAGTATTAAGAATGGGGAATCTCTTAATGTCTTGTTTACTTAATGTTGTTTTGAAAATCGTTTAAGTTAAAAGAGTATTAAGAATGGGGAAATCTCTTAATATTTCTCTTTACTTAATATTTGTTTTGAAAATCGTTTAAGTCAAAAGAGTATTAAGAATGGGAATCTCTTAATATTTTTTGTTTGCTTAATGTTTGTTGTGAAAATCGTTTAAGTTAAATGAGTATTAAAAATGGGGAATCTTTTAATATCTGCATTTGCTTAACGATTGTTGTGGATGGAGTCAGTATATGCTCAAGCATTTTCATTCTTTTTATAAATCGTGCAGACCCGTGATAGGTGGTACCTTGATAAATAGTACTTTGGCCTGTGATAGGCGGTACATTTATGATTTACGTTTTTGAAAACCGTGCAGACCCGTGATAGGTGGCACCTCGATAAACAGTACGGGCCCGTGATAGGCAGTACGTTTATGATTTTCGCTTTTTTGTAAATTGTGCAGACCCGCGATAGGTGGCACCTTGGTAAATAGTACTTTGGCCTGTGATAGGCGGTACATTTACAATTTACGTTCTTTTTAGTAAACCGTGCAGACCCGTGATAGGTGGCACCTCGGTAATTGGTACTTTGGCCTGCGATAGGCGGTACAATTATGATTTACGGCCCTTCGAGGAGGGTTTTGGTTTGGAATTCCGAGTCCATGCATTTTGGCATATACGCATCGCATTAGGGTGCCTGGCACACGAGTCGTGTTTGAATCAAGTTATGATTGAGTGTTATGTATTGATTTTGTGTGTAAGTGTGATGGATTATAAAACTATTTCGAAATCCAATTTGTCGTAGTGATTGTGTGAAAATTGCTAAGTGTTAAGGTTTGGAGTTGTGTATGAATGTGATTTGATTAGTTTATGTATTTTTGGAAGGATGAGCAGGGAAACCGACTTCCCAATCGATTTGATGAGTTGCAGGGACTTTGCTAAATTGGCAAATCGATTTGCCAATCGATTTTGTAATCTGTTTTTCAAAACCATTTAAGAAATCGATTTGGAAATTGATTGGCCTTAAGTCAGGAACTCAACAAAACTGACAAAATCGATTTGGAAATCGATATGGCCACACAGGAACTCAGCAAAACTGACAAAATCGATTTGGAAATCGATTTGGCCATGCAAGAGCTCAGCATAACTGACAAAATCGATTTGGAAATCGATTGGCTCAGTAGAAATTCTTATTTTGAGTTAGATAATCGATGCTCAATTGATTTATCAATGTTTTAGTTAGTTATGTATTACTCGATTGATTGAGAACTTTATTTTGATTTCATTTTTAATTGGCAAGCATTATATGAACTTTTTGCATATGGAAATCCTTTTAAGGTGCATGCTTAGTTGAAAGGTTATTTTATGCATTTAAAAACTTAAATGTTATGTGTTAACTGTTAATTTCGGTTGGTGACCCTTTACAACTATTGTGGAAATCTGGGCTTTGCCCTCAGATGAGAGCCAGGAAGATCCTACCGGTTCGTACCCTACGAATGGGAATGTAGATGGGAATGCTTGACTGGAGCTATGTAGGAGGATCTCGCGGGGCCCGTGGAGATCACTCAGGGTGTATAGTTTTTTGGTAGAATGATCAGATTAGGTTGATGTATAGGGACTAGACGTCTTTCTTTTTGGGTCGCAGTTATTTTAATTTGGAAAACTGTACCTATACTAATATTATCTGTTTGACTTTATTATGATGGGTCTATGTACCACTTTTTGAAGTGTAAATACTATGGATTCGTATTTCAAAACTTTTCCGCTGCTTGTAAATTTTGTTGACTTATTTGTCGTTGTGTTACGACTTAAATATTTATTCAAAGGTATTTTACTTAATTATTCTTTGTTTCATGAGTTTGTTTTTTGAAAAAAAAATACACCCTCGCTTTGAAATCGGGGTGTTACATTGTGGTATTAGAGCTTTGGTTTGGTTTTCTTTGGGGGCTGTGGAACCTTGGTTATAGATTGTAGGTCAACCTGTAAGTGGGAGTTGTAATCTGATCATGCGTCGGTTTAGGTGGGTTTAGTTGTCAGGTCCGCAATAATTCTTATGTGCTGATGTGGTCGGAAACTAGATTTGGAATTATTTGAAGTAGTGTTAAGACTCTACTTGATGATGGTTTTATAGAAAAAACCATGCCGCCAAGAAGAAATGACGTTCCAAGGGCCAACGCTAATAGGGACGATCGAATGGCGGAGGCTATGAATAACATGGCTGCTTCTGTTGCTGCACAGACTGCTGCTAAGACTCAACATGATCTTGAAAAGAGGGGAAGAGAGATCCGTGCTGCAGAGTCAAGAGGATTAGAAGACTTCCGTCGTTACAATCCTCCCAAGTTTACGGGGAATGAGAATTCAGAGAAAGCGGATCAATGGATCCAAGAAGTGGAGAAGATCTTCGAAATGATTAACTGTCAGGCAGAAGTGAAGGTCAACTATGCCACTTATATGCTACTGGGGGATGCTGAGTACTGGTGGAGGAGTGCAAGATTGTTGACGAGATCAGCACACGAGGAGGTGCACTGGGAATCATTCAAAAGGAAGTTTTTAGACAAATACTTCCCGATGAGTACCAGGACTAAGCTGGGTGATGATTTCCTGAAACTGCATTAGGGGAACATGACTGTGGGTGAATATGATGCTAAGTTTGAATCGCTATCGAGACACTTCAGGTTTTTCCGTGAAGAGATTGATGAACCATTCATGTGTCATCGTTTCCAAGACGGACTAAAGTACGAGATTCAAGACTCGGTCTTGCCATTGGGAATTCAACGTTTCCAGGTTCTTGTGGAAAAATGTAGGGAAGTTGAGGATATGAAGAATAAGAGGGCTAGCCGAGGAGGGAATTTTAATTCCGGAGGCCCTAGTCGGGTGAATTTTCAGAACAAGGGAAAGCAAGTTGCTAAACCTTACAATCGACCACGAACTAACTACGGTGGGCAGAATCGCCCAGGGAACCAGAATTTTGGGAGACAATTGGGACGAGTGGTTCGTTGTTTCCGATGTGGGAAGAGGGACATTATGCTAACGCTTGTACCCCTAATACTCTCACCTGCTACAATTGTCAGAAGCCAGGACACATGGAAAGGATTGCACGGCTCCAAAGGTAGAACCAGTTGTGAATGTAACTAGGGCTACTCCTCCTACTGCTAGAGGACACATTTATTGTGTGAGTGCTGAAGAGGGAAATCCATCTGGTAATCTGATTCAACGTGACTATGAGATTGCAGGTAACACTCTAACTGCACTTTTTGATTCGAGGGGCAACCCATTCCTTCATTGCTATGGATTGTGTGAATCGCTTGAAGTTATCTGTGTCTGCTTTACCTTTTGGTTTGGTTGTTTCCACACCTGCTAAGACTTTGACAGTAAATTCTGCATGTTTACATTGTCAAATAACTATTCAGAATAGGATTTCTGGTTAATTTGATTTGTTTACCTCTACAATCACTCGAGTCATTCTCGGTATGGATTGGATGTCGTACCATTATGTGATCTTGGATTGTGCTCGTAAATTGGTTCTTTTCCCCGAACCAGGAGTTGTTAAGTTTTTAGCCGCTAACAAACTCCGAGTGTCACTAAGTGAAGGGACTCATGAGTTTTGTCTCTGGCGAAAGTGGAGGCAAAGATAAATGTGAACATAGAAGATGTGATGTTTGTCAATGAGTACTGGGATGTATTTCCAACGGAAATTCCAGGATTGCCACCGGTAAGAGAAGTGGAATTTTTCATTGATTTGCACCCAGAAACAGGACCAATTTCGATTGCACCGTACCGAATGTCACCATTGGAATTAAATGAGCTCAAAGGCCAAATTGAAGATTTGTTGAAGAAGAAATTTATTAGACCAAGTGTATCGCCATGGGGAGCTCCAATTTTACTAGTTAAGAAGAAGGACGGAAGCTCGCGTTTATGTGTGGATTATAGATAGCTTAATAAGGCAACTATTAAGAATCGTTATCATTTGCCACGCATTGATGATTTAATGGATCAATTGAGAGGGGCCGCGATATTTTCGAAGATTGACTTGAAGTCGGGTTACCATCAGATTCGAGTAAGGGAAGGAGATGTTCAGAAAACTGCTTTCAGAACTCGTTACGGACATTATGAATTTCTCGTTATGCCGTTTGGGGTTACCAATGCACCAGCAATTTTCATGGACTACATGAACAGAATCTTTAGTCCATTCCTTGATAAATTTGTTGTGGTGTTCATTGATGATATATTAATCTATTCGAGAACTGAAGAAGAGCATGGAGAACATCTACGTCAAGTTCTTGAGATTTTACGCGAGAAGCAATTGTATGCCAATCTGTCAATGTGTGAATTTTGGCTAGAGAAAGTGAATTTCTTAGGAAATGTGATAACCAAGGAAGGAATCGCTGTAGATCCGGCTAAGATTGAGGCGGTTCTTGCTTGGAAACAGCCTCAGACTGTCACTGACATACGAAGTTTCGTAGGATTGGCAGGGTACTACAGGAGGTTTATTGAAGGTTTTGCTAAGATTGTGACTCCATTGACACAACTTACCAGAAAAGATCAACCGTTCGCATGGACGGAGAAGTGTGAGGAAAATTTTCAGTCACTAAAGAGAAAATTGACGACCTCGCCAGTGTTGGTATTACCGCAATCAGATGAACCCTATGAAGTTTATTGTGATGCGTCTCACCAAGGTTTGGGATGTGTTCTGATGCAACACAAGAAAGTTGTAGCTTATGCCTCAAGGCAACTGAAGATTCATGAGAGAAACTAGCCTACTCATGTTTTGGAGCTTGCTGCTGTTGTTTTTGCATTGAAGATCTGGAGGCACTATTTATATGGGTGCCCGTTCACAGTGTTCAGTGACCATAAAAGTTTGAAATATTTGTTTGATCAGAAGGAATTGAACATGCGCCAGAGACGATGGATGGAGACTCTCAAAGATTTTGATTTCACATTGCAGTACCACCCTGGGAAGGCCAATGTAGTGGCTGATGCTTTGAGTAGGAGAAGTGTCTCGGTGTCTTCAACAATTATGGCTAGACAACAAGAGTTGTGGGAAGCTTTTAGAGATCTACACTTGGACGTAGAGTTTGCACCGGGAATTTTGAAGTTCGGAATGATTAAGATTTCGAGTGGACTACTCGAAGACATTGCAAATTCTCAAGAAGACGTCTTAATACAAGAAAAGAGGAACCTAATAGTGCAAGGGAAGACGACTGAGTTCAAGATTGGATCAGATAATATTTTGCGATGTAATGGTAGGATTTGTGTACCAGAAATTACAGATATGAGGAAGACGATCTTAGAAGAGGTTCATAAGAGCAAGTTGAGTATTCATCCTGGGGCAACAAAGATGTATCAGGATTTGAGGCAGAATTATTGGTGGTCGGGAATGAACAAACATGTAGCGGAGTATGTATCAACTTGTCTAACTTGTCAGAAAGTGAAGGTGGAACATCAGCGACCTGCTGGGATGTTGCAACCTTTAGATATACCGGAATGGAAGTGGGACAACATTTCCATGGATTTTATAACTGGATTTCCAAAAACAAGGAGGAAGAATGATTCTATATGGGTGATAGTGGATCGACTGACTAAATCCGCTCACTTTTTGCCAGTAAAGACCACCTATAAGGTATATCAGCTAACAGAGATCTACATTGCTGAAATTGTGAGGTTACACGGGGTACCATCGAGTATTGTATCGGACCGTGATCCGAAGTTCACATCACATTTTTGGGGAGCGTTGCACGAAGCGATGGGAACGAAACTACGATTGAGCTCAGCTTACCATCCACAAACGGACGGACAGACTGAAAGGACGAATCAGTCCCTGGAAGATCTGTTGAAAGCATGTGTATTAGATGATAGGGGAAGTTGGGATGATGTACTTCCGTTGATTGAGTTCACCTACAACAATAGTTTCCACGCAAGTATCAGAATGGCACCATATGAGGCTTTATATGGGCGCAAGTGTCAAACGCCCTTGTGTTGGTATAAGGACGGTGAAAGTATGATTGTCGGACCGGAGATGGTGCAACAGACTACGGCTAAGGTAAGGAAGATCAAGGAGAAAATGAAGACTTCACAAGATCGTCAGAAGAGTCACGCGGACAAGCGTCGCAGACTTTTAGAATTCGAACAGGGTGACCATGTATTTCTGAGAGTCACACCTACTACTGGGGTAGGTAGAGCCTTGAAATCGAAGAAGTTGACTCTGAAATTCATTGGACCATATCAGATTTCTGCACGAATTGGTCCTGTTGCTTATCGGATTGCATTGCCTCCGATACTGTCCAATATTCATGACGTGTTTCATGTGTCACAGTTGAGGAAATATCTTGCAGATCCATCTCATGTGATCGAACCAGACACAATCCAACTGAAGGATAACTTGTCATTGGAAGTACCACCTGTGAGAATTGATGACAGGAAGATTAAGCGATTGAGGACCAAGGATGTTCATTGGTCAAGGTGATTTGGAACCCAATTACTGGAGATGCGACTTGGGAACTGGAGAGCAAGATGAGAGAACAACACCCAGAGTTATTTATCGACGCATAGTTTCGAGGACGAAACTAATTTTAGGGGTAGTAAATGTAAGACCCATAATTTTAAAGTATAACTTTATGCATTTTTGTGTATTTGGATTTTGGCTCGGAGGCTTTTTAGCCAAAGTTATTAATATTTTGGAGTTTATATGATCAAAAAGATATTTGAATGCCCGATTAAAATTACTCGTCGATAAATAAATTAAATTAAAGTGCTGTGAATCTTTTATGAAGAATTTAAATGCGTTATAGGTGAAATGGTAATTAACAAAATATCTAGTTATTTGAGATATTTGTTAGAAGTTATTAAATATATATATACCTATTTGTTTGGAAAGAAAATGAAAAGAAAGAAAATGATATAAAAAGGAAAGAAGGAAAAAGGAAGAAAGGAAAAAGAAAGGAAAGAAAGAGAAAGGAAAGAAAGAGAAAGGAAAGAAAAAGTAAAATTCCATCTTCTTCCTCTGTTACCTCTACGCGTGACCCCCTTCTCCCTCCTTCCTCCATTTTTTCGTTTTCTTTGCTTCCTTTCTTCAAGATTAGAAACTCAAGGCTTGCCGGGTGATAGGATAAGGATTTCTTAACTTCACTCTCCCTCGTTGATTCGAAAACAAAGAAAAACGGTGTTAGGAATTTTAAAACCGTCAAACACAAACCTCCTCGTTTCATCTAGATCTAAGCTTCATTTCGCGAAGAGATAGAAGGGAAAGTTGCTCACCACCACACTACGGTGCAAGTGAACTAACTTTGGAAGCGACGTCGCGAGCGAAGATTTTACCGAATTTACTCGCGGTACCGGGAACGCACGTTAAAGCTATCGTTAAGGTAAGGGCTCCTTCCAAACTTTTAGTTTGCATTTAGGGACTTATCTGTGATTGTGTGGAAAGGAATTTGTTAGGGTTGAAATGTTGATTTGGGGGAAAATGAATCTAAGGCTTTATGGGTAAAATCTTAGAGTTAGGTTTTGATTTTATTGATGAATGTTTCGTGGAAAATGAATTTAAACTCCTTTATGTATGATTTTGAGTAAATGAAACTTGTTGTGTTTGAGTGGTGGATTGTGTTGATTTGTGTTCGTCGTATTTGACGTGTTCTTAATTAATAGTGATGAAATTTGTTGTGTGTATGGTTGGATTCTGTGGAGAAATGAATTGATGTGTTTTGGGTGTGAGTTGTGGATTGGATCTGATAATAGGTTTGAATTTGTTTTGTGTGGAATCTAAAAACCATTAGAGTTAAACGAGTATTAAGAATGGGGAATCACTTAATGTCTACGTTTACTTAATGTTGGCGTGAAAACCATTAGAGTTAAACGAGTATTAAAAATGGGGAATCTTTTAATATCTCGGTTTACTTAATGTGTGTTGAGAAAATCGTTTAAGTTAAATGAGTATGAAGAATGGGGAATCTCTTAATATTTCTGTTTACTTAATGTTTGTTTTGAAAATCGTTTAAGTCAAAAGAGTATTAAGAATGGGGAATCTCTTAATATTTTTGTTTGCTTAATGTTTGTTGTGAAAATCGTTTAAGTTAAATGAGTATAAAAATTGGGAATCTTTAATATCTGCATTTGCTTAACGATTGTTGTGGATGGAGTCAGTATATGCTCATGCATTTTCATTCTTTTTGTAAATCGTGCAGACCTGTGATAGGTGGCACCTTGATAAATAGTAATGTTTGTTGTGAAAACTTTGGCATGTGATATGGCGGTACATTTATGATTTACATTTTTGAAAACCGTGCAGACCCATGATAGGTGGCACCTCGATAACGGTACGGGCCCGTGATAGGCAGTACGTTTATGGTTTTCGCTTTTTTGTAAATTGTGCAGACCCGTGATAGGTGGCACCTTGGTAAATAGTACTTTGTCCTGTGATAGGCGGTACATTTACAATTTACATTTTTTTTAGTAAACCGTGCAGACCCGTGATAGGTGGCACCTCGGTAAACGATACGGGCCCGTGATAGGCAGTACATTTATGGTTTACGCTTTTTAGTAAATCGTGCAGACCCGTGATAGGTGGCACCTCAGTAATTGGTACTTTGGCCTGCGATAGGCAGTACAATTATGATTTACGGCCCTTTGAGGAGGGTTTTGGTTTGGAATTCCGAGTCCATGCATTTTGGCATATACCCATCGCATTAGGGTGCCTGACACACGAGTCGTGTTTGAATCAAGTTATGATTGAGTGTTATGTATTGATTTTGTGTGTAAGTGTGATGGATTGTAAAACTATTTGGAAACCCAATTTGTCGTAGTGATTGTGTGAAAATTGCTAAGTGTTAAGGTTTGGAGTTGTGTATGAATGTGATTGGATTAGTTTATGTATTTTTGGAAGGATAAGCAGGGAAATCGACTTCCCAATCGATTTGATGAGTTGCAGGGACTTTGCTAAATTGGCAAATCGATTTGCCAATCGATTTTGTAATCTGTTTTTCAAAACCATTTAAGAAATCGATTTGGAAATTGATTGGCCTTAAGTCAGGAACTCAGCAAAACTGACAAAATTGATTTGGCCACACAGGAACTCAGCAAAACTGACAAAATCGATTTGGAAATCGATTTGGCCATGCAAGAGCTCAGCAGAACTGACAAAATCGATTGCTCAATTGATTTATCAATGTTTTAGTCATTTTTATGTATTACTCGATTGATTGAGAACTTTATTTTCATTTCATTTTTAATTGGCAAGCATTATATGAACTTTTTGCATATGGGAAATCCTTTTAAGGTGCATGCTTAGTTGAAAGGTTATTTTATGCATTTAAAAACTTAAATGTTATGTTTTAACTGTTAATTTCGGTTGGTGACCCTTTACAACTATTGTGGAAATCTGGGTTTTGCCCTCAGATGAGAGCCAGGACGATCCTACCGGTTCGTACCCTACAGATGGGAATGTAGATGGGAATGCTTGACTGGAGCTATGTAGGAGGATCTCGCGGGGAGCGTGGAGATCACTCAGGGTGTATAGTTTTTTGGTAGAATGATTAAATTAGGTTGATGTATAGGGACTAGACGTCTTTCTTTTTGGGTCGCAGTTATTTTAATTTGGAAAACTGTACCTATACTAATATTATATGTTTGACATTTTATTATGATGGGGTCTATGTACCATTTTTGAAAGTGTAAATACTTTGGATTCGTATTTCAAAACTTTTCCGCTGCTTGTAAATTCTGTTGACTTTATTTGTCGTTGTGTTACGACTTAAATATTTATTCAAAGGTATTTTACTTAATTATTCTTTATTTCATGAGTTTGTTTTTGAAAAAAAAATACACCCTCGCTTTGAAAATCGGGGTGTTACAGTATGGAAGAAGATATGATCAAGATTTGATCAAGATTTATCTACAACAAAATATGATCATAATCAATATGAAGAATTTACAAACGCAATCTGAATAAAATACAAACAAAATCAATCTGAAGAATTTACAATCTCAATCTAAACAAAATAGAAACATAATTAATCTGAAGAATTTACAAACCCAATATGAACAAAATACAATTTAGAATTAAACAAAGACTAAATTGAAGCACAAATTTTAACTATAAAAAGATAGTCAAGACTGAAGAAGAAAATCATCGAAAAACAGAAAAGAGTAGTCTTAAAGTTCAAGCAGAGAAACACTTGTTCGAATGAGAAATATTCTCTAAATTTTTTTTCTTTGAGAGTGAGAGTTATTATTATTATCGATTTTTGTTATAAGCAAACACTTAAAGTTCCAATATTTTGTATACAACACGATAGTGGTTTAGTTCCTTCTTGAATTTGGGGTTGTCAGGTTGTTAGGAGAAAACTTGGCTTGTAGGGTCAAGGTGGTTAGTTCCTCAATAGTCTGAGGTTGTTAGGCTATTTTAATTAGTCTATTAAATCTTTTTGAATGAGGGGTTTGGATGTAGTCAAGTTAGTGATGAACCAGAATAATTCTATGTGTCAAATTATTTATGCTTTCATTACTTGCTACCTCTGAATCCGATTGTTTCTACTCCAAGTAAGTCACAAAAACCGAACTAGTTTTATTTATTTATTTAAAAATTGTATCAAAAAAATTATCAACTTTAGCAAACATAATTCAGCCCCCCATTATCGTGAATATAAGAATGTGACGTATCATAATTCAGCACCCCATTATCGTGATATAATTCAGCCCCCTTAAGTCACATGATATAAGAATGTGACGTATCATAAAAGATGGAAACTTCTTACCAAAAGTAGATCAAAGTGATCCAACTTCTGCTGAAAAGAAAGAAGCAGTTTGGACAACAGAATACAAAGCTAAAGATACTTTTGAACTCTAAAGCTCAACTACTTATGTAATTTTCATTGAGCAAGGAGTAAAGTGAAATAGTTTATGAATACGATACAACCAAAAAGGTATGAGATACATTACTAAGGTAATTCAAAGCTTGAATGACTCTGATTTCAAAATATCTAAATAAGAAAATGAAACCACTAAGAACAAGTGTCAAGAATGTTATACAACCTTATAGGATAGTGTTATGCTAAAAAGAAGAAGTTGAGAATCTTAAAAATTGATTTGTCAAAACTTTATAAAATTCACTGAAACTTTCCAAAAAATTATGGGATCTCAAGTTGGAATTTTTGATAAAGTTAGACTTGGGTTTTGGCAAATCTTAAAAGCATAAACTTTATTTTTTTTTGTGCCAGAAATAAAATAAGATAAATACAAAACAAAATGTTCTTACCGTAATAAATTGGACATCTTGATTTCACATGTTTTCACAAACAAGGGGATGAAAAATTCAAAGCAAAAGGATTTTCTAAAAAGGAAGGACGTTCTGGTATCATATTAGAACTTTCTCCAAAAACAATAAGAAAATGTTCCTATTATTCAAAGATTGATGATGTTGAACCAAACTACTACCTTAAAAAAAACATATCCTTAAAGAAAAAACTAACCTGCAAGGACCCTTGACCGAATGGGTACCTAAGAAATTATTAATATCTTATGCACGTTCATTTTCAAAATATCAAGAAAAATCCATGGTAGTTGGACAATTGTTGCTCGAGACTTATGACAAGAGAAAAACAATTATTTCTCCCGCTTTTGTCAAGAAGGATTAGTGATATATAATCTTTGTAAATAATGATTAGACAAATATCAAAAGAAAATATATTATAGGTAAAGAAAACTCTATGAAAATAGCTGATTTCAATATGTTGAAGGTTTAAAACATAACTTACTAAACACATGTCAATTGTGGTGACAATGGTTTAAAAGTTAATTTTAAAACCAAACATATGTCAAGCAAGCATTTTTCTGGAACAAATTTATTTTTTAGGTCGAGAAGGAAATTTTTTTATGTCTTGTATTTTGGAAGTATTATCCATTGAATCATATTTTATGACCATAAAAAAGATAAGTGGATATGACACAAACAAATTGGACATGTCAACAAGAAAACAATTTCAAAATTATCCTAACTTGATCTTGTTAGAGGTTTGCCAAAGATCCATGGTTGCTTTGGATTTAATTCCTCAATATTTTTTTACATATGTTCCTTCCCACTTACGTGTACTGGAAGGATGAGCTAGAACACGAATCCATGTATGCTCTCCGTACAAACCTATGGGTGTATGCTGACTAGAACTATTTAGGGAAATGGCATGTGTATCAGAAGATCCTAACAGGTAACTTGTCGGATTAGCCGAAACAGGGGGTATGACACCCATGGTTGTTGTTCTTGATAGCCCGTAGATGGTCTCTTATTTCCTGCTATTGGGATCAAAGTTTGTCTCCTAGCGCAAGAGGCCTTGTATACATGCATGCAGACTGATCAATGCAATTAGGAACATGTTTCTAGCTTTTAACTGTGACATTTTAAAAGCTCTTTACAATCTATATTAATTTTTTAGCTTGTTTCTAAACTTTGGGTCGAAGTTGAGTTTTAATTTTATTATTTGCATATTGATCCCTGCTTGCTCTATAGGCCATAACATGAACTTTGGATATCGGATTGAGGCATGCAAGCAGGCATTGGAAAGCTAAAATTAGGGCTAGAACTTTTATGTTGGAACAAAAACCCAATGCCAAATTTTACGGGGTCTAAATTGCAGATTACGTGATTTGAGCTTTTTGTAATAATTTTAAGTAGCGATCCATGGTTGATGTCCTTGATAGCCCATATATAGTCTTTTATTTCCTACTATTGGAATGAAAGCTTGTCTCCTTTCTTAAGATGGACTGTACACCTACATGGCGACATCCATGGGCATATATGGTTTGTGGATGCCAATATGCCCTACTACCTCAGGCAACCTTCTAAAAAATACACTTGTCCAAATTGAAGGTTAGTCTGATTAAGTGTGTTAGTCTTCAATTGTTTTGCCAGGGGTAATAGTGGCAAAAATACTTGACTTGGAAGTTTGAAAAATGTTACCTGAGTAGAGCTCAATTGCTCATGTGAAAGTCCATATGAAGAATTGATTGTCTAACATGATATAACCATGCCTTCCTAACTGACTCTAGTACTTTAGCTATCTTGGTACAACTAAAGTAGTCAAAGTATCTACATTTCTCTTGCTGTCTAGTTCTCGGGCATGCTGAACCTCATTATGCATCATAGATTTGACAATATTAATCAACTATTTATATACTTGATATATGACATCACTTATTATCATATCTATTTTTTATCTAATAAATGACATAGTCATTACGTTTGGTTGTTCAAGTGGATCCACCGTGGGGAGGAAGTTGACTCAGTGGGAGACGCACCATTGACATGCATTCCCAAAATTAGGTGGATCTGGTATTGAGGGACTTATTTTCTTTGATGGCTATAAAAGATCCATCTCGTTGATATTATTACAGAATGGAAGAGTAAAATTTTACTGAATATTATTCATTGTATATTTGTATTACTGAGAAAATGAGTTATATATAAGAAACCCCAAAAACTAATTATACATAAAAGAGAGAATTTAGTTAGAATAACTAACTAGCTAAAACAAACTAAATTGAATAACTAACTATCTAAAACAAACTAAACTGAATAATCCTAAGTCAAAGTAGAATACAATTCTATATATCAATACCCTCCCTCAAGCTGACGAACATATGGATGTGAGTCGAAGCATGGATAAAAAAGTATGAAATGGTGTAGGATCCAAAGACTTTGTAAACATGTCGGCAAGATAGAGGTGCGAAGAGATTGGAAGTAAACAAAAAAGATGTTGTTGAAGCTTTTCACGAACGATGTGACCATCGAGCTCAATGTGTTTGGTGCGTTCATGGAAGGAAGAATTTGAGGCAATATGTCTTGCTGATTGGTTATCACAATAAAGAAGTGCAGGTTTTGTGTAAGAAACCTTAAAATCATTGAGAAGATATGTAAGCCATTGAAGTTCCCAAACAGTGGAAGCCATGGCTCTATACTCAACTTCAGTAGAAGAACGAGAGACAGTAGCTTGTTTCTTAGATTTCCATGATATAAGAGAATCACCTAGAAAAATGCAAAAACCTGTAATAGATTTGCGTGTGTCGGGAAAACTAGTCCAATCCGAATCACAAAAGGAATTAACTTGAAGAGAAAAAGATGCTGGGAAAAACAGTCCCTGAGCTGGTGATGATTTGAGGTAACGAAGAATCTGAATTGCAACCTGATGATGTTCGGAAGTTGGTGCTGTCATGTACTGACTCAATTGTTGAACAGAGAAGCTGATGTCAGAACGTCTATTGGTGAGATATATCAACTGACCAATTAGGCGTCTATACGATGTAGGATCGAGTAGGAAAGAGCCTTCGTCTTTGGAAAATTTCTTGTTTTTCTGCATAAGGACATAAGCTGTTTTGAAGCCAAAAGACCAGCTTCATGTAAGATATCTATAGTGTATTTGCGTCGTGAGATATGCAGGCCAACCTTGGAGCGAGCTAATTCAAGTCCTAAGAAGTATTTCAAGTATCCTAAGTCCTTGATTTTGAATGTCTTGTTGAGGAAATCTTTAATAAAATGAATTTCAGCAATGTCATTACCTGAAACAATAATATCATCAACATAGATCAATAAGGTTGTGGATTTATTAGTAGAAGATTTGGTAAACAGCGAATGATCAAAGGCAGATTGTGAGTATCCTATAAAATATAAAGCTGTGGAAAATTTTGCAAACCATTGACGACTGGACTGTTTTAAGCCATACAAGGATTTTAAAAGTTTGCAAAACATGTGTAGGATTAGTAGTAGAAATGCCAGTTGGTAATTGCATGTAAACCTCTTCTTCTAAATTACCATGTAAAAAATGCATTATGCACGTCTAGTTGATAAATATGCCAATTTTGAGAAGAAGCAATAGATAAAAGTAATCTTACAGTTGTGAGTTTAGCGACAGGGGAATATGTATCAAAAAAATCTATACCTTCAACTTGAGTAAAACCTTTAGAAACTAAATCTAGCTTATATCCCGCTCTATTGTACCATAAGCTTTATACTTTACCTTATAGACCCATCTGCAGCCTATGGGTTTCTTACCATGTGGGAGAGGAGTCAAAATCCAAGTATTATTTTGGGTTTGAGCTTGAATTTCAGAATCCATAGCTTGAACCCAGCAAGGGTGTTTGATCGCCTGCTTATAAGTATGGGGTTCTTGGACAGAAGAAATAGTAGAAATTAAAGAAAAATGTGCAGGTGATAAATTGTTATAAGACAAAACAGAAGAAATCAAATATAAAGGATTGGATGAAGGATCAGCCACAACTATATTTCATTGAAAATCCTGCAAATAAGCTAGTTTTTGCCTTGTTCTAGAGGACTTTCGTAAGGAAGGTGCAGGGCTGTTAGTAGAATCAGTAATAATATTTGTATGGTTATCAAAATGTGAATTATGAGATATATTAGACACATGATCAATGTCATCTACAATATAAATGGGATCATCAAAGAGAAGTGTAGTAAAATAAGTGACATCATTAGGAATACAATGCTCATTAATAGAATCAATGGAAGGATATGGAAAGATATGCTCATAGAAAACAACGTTTCGTGAAGTAAAAAATAATCACGTGTATGAATGTCAAAAAAAAACATAACCTTTTGTCCCTGTTTTAAATCCAAGAAAAATAAATTTGTGAGCTCTAGGATCCAATTTAGTCCTATTATTTAATAAAGTTGAAGCAAAAGAAAGACAACCAAACACTTTTAAGTCATTAAATGTAGGCGGCATGTTATAAAACATATCATAAGGTGTCTTGTTGTGTAAGATAGGTGTAGGCAATCTGTTGATAATAAAAGTGGCATGACAAAGAGCAAAAGACCAAAAACATTTGGGAAGTTTGGAGTGAAAAAGTAAAGTTCTAGTGATATTTAATAGATGTCTGTGTTTTCGCTCAACAATGGAATTTTGCTGAGGTGTTTCCACACATGAAGTTTGATGTAAAATACCTAAATCAGAATAAAAAAATAGGTATATTAAACTCAACACCATTATCACTTCTAATAGTTTTAATTTTTGTTTGAAATTGGGTAGAAAAACAAAGGTGATTAAAGTGTTGGAGTTTAGATCTAGTTTCTGATTTAGCTTTTATAAGGAAAATCCAAGTGAATCTTGTGTGTGGTCATCAACAATGGTTAAGAAGTATTTATATCCATCTATTGAAATATCACCAATTAAACCCCAAATTTCAACATGTATTAAATCAAAAGCATGTAAAGAAATGCTAGAACTTAAAGGAAAAGGAAGTCTAGAAAATTTACCAAAATGACAAGCATCACAAATCACTTTTTTATTGATAGAAACATATGGGAACAATTTACGTATTTTGTGCAAAACAGAAGTAGATGGGTGTCCTAACCTATAATGCCAAATATCAAAAGAATTAGAATTCTTACTATATACATGTTTATTACAAGAAATAGAATCAAGTGAGGTAGAGTCATTAGATGGCAAAACAGATTCATCATAGGACAAAACAGGGGATTTTTTGAGAACATAGAGATTATTATGATGCTCCACAAGCCCAATCATCTTCTGGGTATGTGAATCCTGAATAACACAAGAGTTTTTACTAAAGATTAGCCTACAATTCAGGTCATGAGTTAATTTAGAAGTTGAAATCAAACTGAATTTGAATTGCGGTATAAAGAGAACATTGTGTAAAGATAAGGATTTATCAAAGATAATGGAGCCAGAAAAATATGCAAAGATATGGTTACTATTAGGAAATCTTGCTTTGAAGAATGAAGAAGGTTAATGAGAAGCTTAAAATCTTCCTTGGACAGTTGAGTGGAAAGATCACCTGGAGTTGAAATTGCAGAATGAACCGTCTTGTTATTATTAGCAGAATCAGAATTTGAAGTAGATGGTTTATGTGATCGATAACCCGGGGGGAAACCATGTTTGAAGTAACAAGTTTCCACTGTGTGATTTGTTTTATCACAATTGGTGCAAAACATTTGATTTTTTGATGGACCTCGTCCTCTACCACGAGCAGGTTGGGGTGGGCCTTGGCCACCAAAACTAGGGTTTCTAGAATTGATATGAAAGGCAGTATTATCGAGCGTAGTTGGATTGGTATTCGGTTCTTGTTGAACCACCATAGAATATACATTGCTAATGGAAGGGAGAGGGTCCATGAGAAGAATTTGTGTGCGCACATTCGCGTAATTGTCGTTCAGGCCTTTGAGGAAACACGTAACATATTCCTGTTGTTTGAAGATGTTGACGATTGTGCTAAGGTTACATTTGCAGGTAGGCGAACAAATACAAGAAGGGGTAGGGCGAAGATCTTCGAGCTCATCCCATAAGATTTTCAGATTCGTGAAGAATGTCGAAAGATTGTGATCTATCTGCTTGATGGAGTGGAGATCGCGAAGAAGATCATAAATCTGAAAGTGGTTACCTTTGGTAAATCTTTCGCGTAGGTAACAACAAATATCGTAAGCGGTGTCGATGCAAATAGTACTCTGAGAAATATGAGAAGATAATGTTCTAGTGATCCAAGAAATTACCATATTTTTGGCACGATCCCATAGCTCAAAATCAGGATGAGTTGACGCCAGTTGAGGAAGAGATCCATTGATGAATTGAATCTTGTTTTTGGATGATAAAGCACATTTCATGGCCTTGCTCCAATTGCGATAGTTATTATCGTTTAAGGGTGGTGCGACAAGAACGGCGCCGGGATTCTTACGGGATGAAGATAATAAGGGTTACGAGGGTTGAGGGCGGATCTTTTTCAGGGAAAAAGGCAGTATCATTTTGTGGTTCGGAATCGAAAGAAATGGAAGAAGAATGAGAGTTAGCGATGGACATGAAGAAAGGGGAAATCTTGCAAAATGAAGGAGGAAAAGAAATTCTGGGTTTGGGAAATCTGGAAAAAATTGAGGGTTTTGAGAAATTAGTGAAGTGGAAGCAAGAAAATTTGGAAAGCTGGAAAAAATTATGGGTTTGAGAAATTGGGGAAGCTGGAAAAAAAATTTCTGGTTTTGATATCAGTGAGAAAATTTGAAAGGAAAATTTTGTGGTTTTGAGAAATGAAGCGGAAGCAAGAAATTGTTAAATCTGATACCATATTACAGAATGGAAGAGTAAAATTTTACTGAATATTATTCATTGTATATTTGTATTACTGAGAAAATGGGTTTTATATATAGGAAACCCCAAAAACTAATTATACATAAAACAGAGAATTTAGTTAGAATAACTAACTAGCTAAAATAAAACTAAATTGAATAACTAACTAGCTAAAACAAACTAAACTGAATAATCCTAAGTCAAAGTATAATACAATTCTATATATCAATAGATATTTTTTGTTGAGACAAACTCTATATTTAAAGTTTTGATGAAAATAAACAAAGGTTAATTAAGAAATTAATTATGATTCTAAAATGTTATGTTAATTTAACATGTGTTTTTTGAGTGGATTTAATTAAGAACAGAATCAAGCAAATCAAAGAAAAGACAGCGACAAGATCATTCTGCATCATAACAGAGAATGATCTCCAGCTTCAACAACTGTCCATCACAGCATATTGGTCAAACTTTTTCTATCTCTTTTGACAAAGAGTCTGCCTTGGAAATTATTCATATCTAATCAGTACATGGCAAGGAACAAGTAGGATTCATCCAAACTCAAAAAAGCTATTTGGTCTCAAAGATCAAAGGACTCAAAGACAGACAAAAGTCATGACAGTTTGCAAACTCCAAAAATCAAATGCCAAGAAAGTTCGATCAATCTGGACATATGACAAGACAATTACAAAGAAAATCCAGAACGTTTAAAACGGGAACTCCAGAATGATTATTGAAGCTCAAGAAAGTTCAAACTGACAAACCAAGAACGTTAATCATTCTCCTTTTTCTGCACAATAACAGCAACACTGTTTCTTCTCTGATTTGGTCTGTAATTCATCTCCAACATTCTCTAGCTACACTCAAGACTCAAGACAGATAATGTATCATCCAAGATCAATGAAGAAACGTCAAGAGAATTTTCTAAAAAGGACAGAATTGCTTTAAATGCTAAACCAATAAAGTAAAAAAGCTATTTCAAAGAAGGATTATTTTTATTCTGAAATAATGTTTCAGTCAAAAAGCAGAGCCTCTCTAACAGCTCTTGTACCTTCATTCAGTGCCTCTACAGCATATAAATAGAAGGCCAATATCTCGATTCAAGGCAAGAAATTCAAGTGCTTCGAAATCCATAAATCAATCACATACATACTTGAAATTCTGCAAAACAGAGGCAATCACACTTTCTGATTTCTGCGAAACAACTGCTGGTTCATACTCATCTATTAGCTTGCACAATTATCATTATATCCTTTGTAAAGAATCAATTCTCAAACAAGAGTTGAGAAATCTCAGATTATGTCAAAACAATCAAATTGTAAAAACTCAAACTATAAGAGTTTCTTTATAGTTTGTTTTAAGATTACTTCCTATCAAGGTTAGATAGGTGCTGGTATTGCTTTCTGGATGGAAAGCAATAGAGTTTGAAATAGATCAAGGTTGATTTGGACTAGGTGTTGTAAGATCAAGAAAGCTCTTTGTTTTAAACACTTAGTGGAAAATCTCACACTGTGAGGACTGGACGTAACCCACGTTGGGTGAACTAGGATAAAATCTTTGGGTGATATTCTCTATCCTATCCCTCTATTTATCATACTGAATTAATTAACTAAGATAAAACATAAACTGATTTTCTGTTTTCAACTAATCAAATAACGTTCTCTATTTTACTACTAAAACCAAGAACGTTCTCCGTTTTCTGTTTTCATAACCAAAATCAATCTTGAGTTATTTTCTTAAGTTTTAACAGGAAATTTTAAAAGGTGCATTTACAATTCAAACCCCTCTTTCTTGTAAATCGACATTGTTACTTCAATTTTTGCCAAAATGTAAATGCGTACGCTAAATATAGTTGTGACATAGTGATTTAAATTTCCTAGTTTAGTTTTCATATATGAAAAACTATGTGAGTCCTAAAACATAGTTGTCACTTCCTAGTCATTTATTGCTTTCGACACCAATAATTTAGCTTTATTTGATCTACGCCATATTTGCTTTGTGGTAACTATACTAAAGCTTCTGCTTCACTTTCCATCTTTGAGTTTATTATCCTAAAGCTTTTGATATGGAGGTTTATCCCTCTAAGGTTCCTAGATATATATATATATAGAAGTTATGCGGCATCCCTCTATCTTCTTGTCCCGGGTCACATGTAACATTGATTGTGCTGCTCATGATAGTCTCGACCCAACATCAAGTGGAGGCATTTTTGGAATTTTCAAACTATGTACCTTTGTGGTTATGCCTGTAGTATTGGTATTTCTAATGTCTGTTTGGGTTATGTGTGCTATTAAAATTGCTTATATGAAGGGTTGAAATAGTTTTTGGATTGAATTAGATTTTTAGCTTATTAATTTGACTTTCAATTCTTCTGCAATTGTTCCTTTACATCTTAGAAATAGATGATCTAGAGTCGGCCCAACACGTTATGAGGCTAAAACAAACTTATCAGACGAGATATTTTTTAAAGTTAATAAATAAATTATTAATATTTTATTTAAAATTTATCTTTCGCACTTTTTCGATGCAAAATTATTTATCAAATTATTGTAATCGATTTCATTTAACAATTCTTTTTCAATCGATAATAAAATTAATTCATTTAATCTTTCTTGTGACATCTTTGATCTTATATAAAATTTAATTAATTTGAATCTCAAAAAGTTTCTTTCTGTTGAATCGACAATTACATGAATTGTTAATATTATTCTATAAGCAATATATGCATTTGGAAAAAAAAATCTAACTTTCTTATATAATTAAGTATGTCAATTGGTGTATCATTTTCTACTTGTATTATCTCTCTTAGAATTTTAAGTTCTACAAATAAATATAATCCATAAATATCTGATTTGTTCTTATGTTTTAAAGAACATTCAAGATTAACACAATTTTCTTTTAATTTTCCATCATCCAATGATTTTAATTTCTCAATATTAAATAGAAAACTAACAATATCTGTGTAAAATTTAAATCGTTCAAATCTACTTTGAAATGAAGTAATTGATCTAGTGAAAAACAATTCAAATAATGATTATGCTAAAAATTGAAAATTAAAATTTTTTTGGAGGTCTTTTGTTGTTTGTGGATAGTTGTTAGAGGTTTAAAGAGTTTTTATAATCAATTATTGGCCCTATGCAGCGTATAAAAATTAAAATAAAAAAATTATTTTTTGACGAAAGCTAAAGCAAAGGTTTTACGTGCCTCTCACTTGGGCCGGCTCTGAGATGATCTAAGTGCCTGTATTTGATTAGGAATATTTTATTCAAAGTTTTACTCATGTTTCCGTAGAAAGTAATCATTGTGCAAACAAGATGACTAAGATGGAATTTAATATTATTGATTTGATTTGGTTGGACAACATTCTTAACATGTTTATGGAGGGATTTAATTGCAATAGACTAGGTCAACCTATGTACATGTTTTGTTAGTTTTATGCTTTGATTTATTTTGTAGTTATTTCATGCACTGTACTATTTTTTTTCTTTCATCATAATTTTATTTCTTTGGATTGTGTTGATGAAGTTTTTAATGAGACCTTTGAGTTTTGTTCTAATCCATCCAAGATTCTTGTGTTTTATTTCTCTTATTCATATATTTATAAGGTGCTACAAATAATAGATAACGATTGCAAGATGCTAACATAGATGAAATTTTATCTCCTTCTTATAATATTTTTGTACTCTATATAACTTTTAAAAAATCCTACAAATACCTTAAAGGCAATGTTCTCAAGACCCAAAACTTTATTCATCAAATTATCACATACATAAAGTGACTTGGTCAAACAATTTTAACCAACAAACCGGTCTCCTACCTACTCCTTACAAATCAATACTACTATTTTGTTTTTGACTTCAAAACCACGCTGCAGGGGTATCGAGATGAGTGTCTTGTTTATTCAGTTCGCAATATAGGAGGCAATTAACAATAATTTATATTTACCACTAGAAAATTACATGATTTAGTTTCAACTCTGTTTTTCTAAATAAATTACACCACAACCGATGTCATTTTAAAAAATAAATCAAACAAATGTTATTTCTAATTTTTAATCAAATAATAATAATAATTTTGTCAACTGTAATATATAATTAAAAGAAATGACAAAAACACTCTATTTTTCAAATTCACAGCTTTAATATTCATTATTTTAAATATATTTAGATCCATACTTTAGAAATAAACTCCTCCTAAACGGTGAGATTCACATGACTTTCATTTTATAAAAGAATGAGTGTTAGAATAAATATTAAAAATAAAAAGTTTTTAACATTTCTCTATAATTAATATTGTGTAATTATTACAAAACCTAAATTCCATTTTTATATTTATGATAGTAAAAAATATTTAATTTAAATAATTATTATTATTATTATTATTATTTTTTAATTTATATATATAATATTCTTTAATATACGTGAAATAAACAAAAACGACAATCATTATGTCATTGTGTGATAGGTACAAGTATAATTTTTTTTCCTTTATTTTAAAAAATAATCATTCATATACGTGCGTACATAAAAATAAGCTATACTTTTAGCTGGGTAGTGGATAATAAAATATATACCATTATTTAATATTGTTTTTTTTATATAACATTCTTGTGACTAATTGGTGGAAAATTTTAGTTTCTATAATTCTATATTGCCACTTAATGAAATTGTATAAATAAATGGGAGATTTTAAATCCGGTTTTAGTCCTTTTTATTTTAACTAATTTGTAATTTGAATTTTTTTATTTTTAATTTTATAATTTTAATCCTCTTATTTTAATTGATTCGTAATTTTAGTTTTCTTATTTTTAATTTCGCAACTTTAGTCTTCTATTTTAACTGATTCTTTATTTTGGTCCTCTATTTTTAATTTTGCAATTTTAGTCTTCCTATTTTTTTAAATTGAGACATTTTATCTTACCTATATATTTAATTATTAATATTATTTCGGTCAATGATGACGTTGTTTTCTTTTTTTAATGATTATTATGGACTTATTTTTTAAAAAAAGTTGTAGCTCATGTTTTTGAAAAATAAAATTCACTACTCATATTTTAAAAATAATTTTAAAACAATTGTTAGCTCTTATTATTAATTAAAATAAACACAATAAAATAAGATGGTTGAAAATACATTTTACCTTTTTAAAAATTATTGTGATTTAATGTACACCTTTGGGAAAATAAATTGAGGTATACAACGAATCACAATAATTTTAAAAAGTAAAAATGAAAACTGGGAAGAAATAAAAATAGGGGGACTACTTTTCGCGATTCAGCTAAAATATGGGGACCCAAAACTGCAATTAAACCTATTTTATATTATGGTTATTTTAATTAATAATTAGAGCTAGTAATTTGATTTTTTTAAAACAATAATATAATTGTGATAAGATTATTAATATTAATTTAAATTACTAGCTCTAATTATTAATTAATATATCTAGATAGAATATAAAGTCTCAATTTAAAAAAATAGGGGACCAAAATTATGAAATTAGAAATAGAGGGACCAAAATTAAGAATCAATTAAAATAGGGGGACTAAAATTACGAAATTACAAATATGAAGACTAAAATTACGAAATAGTTAAAATAGGAGGACTAAAAGTACATTTAAGTTTAAATGAAAATGATGCTAATTGCACTTACTCACAACTTCACACGCGGTTGGTCAAATGAGACCAATTTGTATTTTAATTTGTGGCAATATTGAATTTGTCAGTCAAATTTTAAGATTTTTAGTTTTTTTTTATTTCTATATTTTTTGAGAATTAATTTCTTGTATACATAATCTATAACGTGAATATGTATAATATAATTTATAGTATGTTTGAAACAGTATTATGGGTTATATATTGACGACAAATATTTGTGGCCAGGTCTTTATAATGATTCGGTCTGCGTTTTCAAACTGTAGTTAAATTAAACGGTCATGTTTGATGAGACGAAACTCAAAATTAAGAATTTATTGTTGTAAGTTGGAAGGAAGAAAAGAAAAAACAGATAAAAGGATGTCACTTATATTGAGTGCTACATTGGCATGTGACATTGAAGCTATTTTTCCTACGTTCAAAATGAGTTTGAATGTACATATTCATTCATAAAAGTCATAAGTTATCATGAATCATGATAATGGTTGCGGTGATCTTTATATGTTTTTATTTTATTTTATTTTATTATTTATTTTAATTTTAGTTAAAGGTGGATAGGTTAAAAAAAAAAGGACAGAATAGTGATGGTTTGTAGATTTTTGGGATTTGGCACAACAATTTAAATAAACCCAATTCATATTTTGGATATATGTGGTACTAATTTTAATTTTAAAATGTTAATCTTCTTTAATTTTTCTTTTTTTTAGAAATTAAGTCACTATCTATTTATGATTAATTTTTAGAGTATTATATCATGTACTCGACACCTAAATCTGTCACCTCCCAATTAGGGATGGGAATAGGCTAGGCCGTCCGTCAGGGGCCTATGGCCTGACCTACTTATGGTCTAGTCTGGTCTAACCTATTTAATAAAAAAGCTAGACTCATGTTATTTTTAAAGTCTATTTATTTAAATAGGTCAGGCTCAAGCTTATAAAAAACCTATTATGCCTGACAGGCTATCCTATATATATTTTATTATTTATTAATATTATTTATTATTATTATTATTATATTATTATTATATATTATTATCATATTAATAATATTATTTCTTATTTTAAATTCTATCAATTAGGCAATCACTCAGTGAGCATTCCATATTCAGTAGTTGTTCCATATTCGATAGCGATTCATATTTTGTAGTCATTCCATATTCCGTAGTCGTTCAATTAGTCAATCACTGAGTAGTCATTCCATATTTGTTTAAGAGGTAATAATGAGTGGGTTTGTTTCAAAAAAAAAAAAACTATTATTTGACACAAAAAATTATTTTTTAGGGTTTAAAGGATGTTTTTTTTCATATTTTTTAAAAATTATTTTAAAAACTATTAAATCAGTTGTCAACAAGACAACCTACATCCAGTCCTGACAATCCAATCGGATTTCAGATTTTCTTCTCCAATAGAAAGAATCAATTACAGATTGTCCAGTTTCATCCCCGAAACCTATCTATCTTAATGATCTCTTTCCTATTGATCACCCTCTGATCCTTGTAGACACTCAGCAGTCTAACACAGAATCACAGTGCGACTCTTTCTTGTTGAGCTCTCTCACCCAATAAAGTAGCCACCAGTTTCTAGCTGGCTTTCTATCAACCCTTTGATCCTTGTAGACACTCAGCAGTCTAACACAAAATCAAAGTACGACTCTTTCTTGTTGAGACCTCTCACCCAAGAAAGTAGCCACCAGTTTCAAGCTGGATTTCTAGCTTTCGTTTCGTTTCAAAGTATTGTTACAGACAGATTAAAAGAAGTACAAAAACAGTCTTCAATCTTGATCAATGTGTCTTCTCACGAATCTGGATATTCAATGATTATTCATGAGGACATTGTTTTTTCTCTCAAGAATACTTTTTCAGCTCTCTCAATGATTATGGATGATCTTTTGATCTTGATCTGAAAAAGCAATATCAGATTGTTAACAAAGTGTATTGTGATCTGTTATTGAAGTTATCTTGAGTTCTCAGAATTATGAAAGTTATGATCAAGGTTCTGAGAGAAAAAGATTGAAAAACAGTTTATATAGTTTCAGAAAAAACAACTACTAAATCGATTTACCAATCGATTTATTAAAGTTATAAAACATGTGTAATCGATTTGCCAATCGATTATCGCGAGTCTTGTTTTTCTTTAATCTTGAAACTACATAAGCTAATCGATTTACCAATCGATTCTTTAAAGCACTTTTCAGAATAAATCGATTCACAATACGCATAATCGATTTGGCCACAAACTGGGAATTCACTGTGATATCAAAACATTTGTTTCATCGATTTCCCAATCG